>JAURVB010005979.1:0-55081 GCA_033002965.1 Piper betle | reverse complement strand
AGCGAATGGTTCGGTCGCCGGTGACATTTCCGGGTCGGTTCACGGGTGAGCCGAAATGGGGTGTTACATAGGGGGCGCAAAAAATTTTTCTGCACCCGGCGCGGAGTAACTTTCCTAATATATATATATACACACACTTTATTCTATGGCAGGATGATTTTTTTCATTCTTATTGCATTTTGGCCTTCACGCACAATTTTAATTCTAGCCTCACAAATCACTATCATTCCTCTCCAACTTGCTCAAAACTCTTTGTTTTCCTCTGACTTGCTGAAAACTCATTCTCAGCGTCTTCTCCTTCCTCCCCCATTTTCCCAAAATTCTTCACTATCGTTTAATAATCGCCCAAAACTCAATATTGGCCAATATTTATTTTTAATTTTTTTAAAATAAGTGTTTTTAACTAATTATATATTATTATTTAAATTTAAATTTAAATTTTTTCATATAATTTTTTGCTTTTGATAATTTCAAATTGATTTTAATGATCAAGATATTTTTAAATATATTTAGACAAATTGTTTTAAATTTTTACTGATTTTTTCCATTTCAAATTAATTTATTTTTCTTCATATATTATTAATTGAATTAAAATATATTGCATATTGAAAATAATAAAAAATTAATGTACAACTAATTTAGCTAATTACATAATATTAAGGAATATTTTATGGTTTTTAATGTTTTTTTTATTTTATTTTAGCTTTTAATAAAATTTTAAGAAGTTTGTTAGAGATGGCCTGCTCATTACACAAATTTTAAGAAGTTTGTTAGAGATGGCCACGGTTCCAGGTAAATCACGTATCCGACTTGATCCATCCATCAATAATATCAAGTTCGAGCCTAATCATATTGGGTGTGGGTCTTGAAATTCAGTTTTTATTTATACCTATTTCATTAGGAGTGAGCTTCAATGAATTAGACGTTGGACAAGGTATTATCAATCTTCGTTTACTTAAATCAGGGAAAATCTCAGTGGCAATTAGACACGATGAAAATTCGGTCAATATAAGAATTTATTTTTATCTCATATTAATTGTATTATATAATTATTTTTTTCATTATAAATATTAATTTTTTTCACAAACAACAAATACCTTATTTATATAATCATTATCTTTTTTTATTTTTCTTAGTTTATCTTATATCAATTAGCATAAAAACTAAGATCTGTTTTTTGAAAAAAATATTTGAATAAAGAAATATTATATTACTATGAACAAATTCAAAAATTATGGTTGATGTGCTTTAAATTTAATAATTATTAATGATTATTTGGTCTTATCAATTTTTTGTCGATTAATAATTATCAATGATATATTATCAATAATAAATTTAATAATTTTTTGGTACTTTAAATTAATATTTAAATTTAATTTATGATTTTGGTCAGTCTATTGATGAGTCATTCGGTTGGATGATTAATTGTGTCTATTTGGTTTATTTTTAATCACTCATAATTGGTTCAGCGAATTTAGCACAAATGCTTATAGCGCGGGTCGTTCAAGGTCATTCGGATGTCCACCCCTACATTTCATATCAAATTTGGATTTGGGTTCAAAGAACCTAACTCTATAAAGAACCCAAAAAAATTTCATGAACTTTAAATTTTTAGTTTTTTTATATAATATTTTATTATATAAAAGTATCTTTTAAATATATTATATTTTAATAACATAAGATATTTAAATTTGTGTGTACATTCTTATAAAAATGTATATATTTGGGGCCAACTTGGGTTCAGATCTAAGTTAAAGAAAGTTACTTTTACACTATTGAGCATAATTTTAGATAGAATTAAGATGTATTTTTTCTAAATTTATTTTTTTGGGTTCGGGCCTTGCCAAACCTGGACCAATTTGACCCATTGGCAACACTAAATGGCTCCATGATTTTAGTTGACAAAAATATATAGGTGCATAAAACTTATACAATTTTAATCAGAAAACTTAGATGATTGCTTTTAAGGGTGAATGTATTTACGTCAACCTAATGTTCAAGTCTGACTAATATCATAAATGTTTGTGATGTAATTTGACAAATCGATTATGTTTGAAAAAATAACAAGTCAAACACCAACAAAATCTTGCCTTATATTCAAGTATTTTAATTAATAATAATAAATAAATGGTATAAATAATATTTTTTAAAATTTTATCAACAAATTAACATTATGAACCATTTAAATTAATGCATACAGACAAAAAAATTTGAATATTATTATTTATTTAATTAAATATCAGTAAAATTAGTGGTTTTAATTGTTATGACAGTTGACATAAGAGAAACTCAAACAAATGAGGAGATACCAGGTGACTTTATGAAGGAGATATTAATTTTATAGAAATAAATAGTTGTTGAATTGAATAAATAAGGAATAAAAATAATTAATCGTGTCAAGTCCGACTATACTTGACCCTGTCCAAAAAATTTTGGTGGTCGACTTTCCATTTAGTGCTAATTAGACAAACATAGATAATAATTTCATTATTATTTATTGGAGCTACACTCACCATTAATTGCTTTAAAAAAATAAGTTATTAGATTATTTTATGGATAGGTTTAGATATCTGATACTTATAAATCTAATCCAAATCCAAAATAAATTCAAAGCGGATTTGGATTCAAACTTTTTGGATTTATAATATATTCAAAAATATTTAGTTTAAATATAAATTTGGGGCGTTCACATTTGTATCTGATCGAATAGGCAATATATTTTAAAATTATATTTTTAAAATATTCAAAATAATATTTTTTTATTCTCTATTTTTATATTAAAATCTCTATTATTTATATTATTTTATTCAACTGGGTTGGATTCGTATCGGATACACATTTTGCAGATTGGTCGAATATTGATACCATAAATAAATTAGATGTACTTTTAAAATTTGGGCTGGATTCGGATTTGAACTTTCTGATTAGATATAGACATATCCAATCCCAACCCATCCATTGAATAATTTTTAAGATAAAAAAATATAATTTCTCGGTTAAAAAAATAGTTTTTAAGATAAAAAAATTGTTTTTTTTATTTAAAAAAATGTTTTTAAGGGGGTAATATGGAAGGAAGGTAATATGGAATGTGAAGGGGGCAAAAGAAAATTAGCAAGCTCGCAATCCGTGGGGGGTATGAACATGAAGTCATGAACAAAGGCAAAGATATGTTGGAGTTGATTCTTGTTGGAACTGCCTTAGATTTTGGACCCGACCCAAAAACGTTGATCTCTCTCTCTCTCTCTCTCTTTCTCTCTCTCTCTCTCTCTCTCCACACTTGGCCCTACCAACTCATTCTTGTACGTCTTTAATCTGTCGGTCTCCTCTTCTCTTGTTCTTTGTCAAAACTCAAAAACCCGGTCTTTCCTGCTCTGCGCTCCCCCTTTTTGATCATGGGTACTTGTTCTTTTTGCTTCTTCTTGCACCATTTGATTAGTATATAGCTCTCGTTCCCTACGGAGCTGCTGGTTTTGTGTGGTTTTTTGATGGTTGATCGCAGATGGTAATTGGATGTCCCTGCGCGGTTGTTGTCCAGGACTTGTCTTCTTCTCGTGAGTAGCTTTTCTTTGGGAGGTATGGGGGCATTTCTGCTGTGAAGATCTTGCCTTTTGCTGTTTTGGGTTGGTGGGTCTTCCTTGATTTTGTGATCCTGTTCTGGTGTGTGATGTTTTCGTTGCTGACAGTAATTAATGATGAAGTTGGGAGCTGATGTGCGTTAGAAAATTTGGCATGTCTGGTGCTCGTCTTAAATTGAAGTCAATTTGATTCTTTGTGTTGGCGTTTGTTTCTGTTCGGATAGTTTAGTTGAGGAGTTGCTTTGTTGCAACCTAGTGATCCGGATAATTTCTGGATATGCATTCGCTTAATCATTTTATTACTATGTTAACCATCAACTTCTAAATCAAAGATACATGTAACCCATATTGCCTAACATGCAACTCTTCTTGCTCGCCTGCTTGATTGTGGATGATAGTTGTCGACATTATAGTTTGCATGTTGGTCATTTAAATTTTCTCAAGGGATTAGTTGTTTCTTTCTTATGTATTAGTCATTTTATGTAAGATCTTGACTCCAGTTGCAGTTCTTCATGCGAATTCTCCTTAATGTAGATAAATTTGAATCGTTAAAAAGCCTGGAATTGATTTTTCTATTTCTTGGATGTGAGAACATTGTGTATATGTAGGTTCAAGTATTATGGTTTTTCTCTTTAAAAAATTATGCAAACTTCAACACGCATATTGTTGCAGCTTTGAGTGATAGCTCTGCTTTGCCTTCGGTTTCTATCACTTCTACTTCTCTGCAAATACCCATCAAGAAGCGAGCAGAAAGTATAGATATGGGAGTGAAAGCTCATCAGAATAGAACTAGTTCTACAAAACCAGAAGTGGGGGAGATAGACACTAGAGCACCATTTGAGTCGGTCAAAGCTGCTGTTAGCTTGTTTGGCGAAGGCACTGGTTCAGCTGAGAAGCCTACAATTAAGAAGGCTAAGCCTTTACATGTTGAGGTATTCCTTTAAAAACAGACTTCCATTTGTCGTTTTTTGTAATTGTATGATCTTTTCACCAGTCCATGGGTCTTCTGTTTAATCGTAAAAACTGATTATTGTGGTATATCATGTTACGTGGATGCCTAAACGTGTTGTTAACTGACTTACACCTAGCTGTATATTTGTAGCTGGATAAATTGACTGCTTGGCATAGGTTTTCAACTATTTATTAAATATATATGTTCAGCGTCAGTTTTTTTTAACCACGTTCAACATGCAGTTGAATGTCATGGTAGTGTTTTTACGTACATACAATGCATAAACATTTTAGTTTGAGTTCCTCGTATAATTTAGAGTCATCTGAGTTATCAAGACAAGTTTTAGTTCTCTTTGGTACAAATGGAAAAAGAATATTTGCACATGATATGAAGAAAGTTCTGCATGTTGCACAAATGAAATGACAAGAAAGAATGTGTAATATAGTACTGATTTTTAATTGGATAGAGTGTACTGGCCAAAGAAACTCGGCTTCAGTTGGTGCAAAAGGAGCTAAACAAATTGAACGAACAGTTGAAAAATGCTGAAAACACAAAAAACCATGCCCTGGGTGAGCTTGAGAAAGCCAAGAAAACAGCAGCTGAGCTGTCTCAGAAGCTCCAGCTGGTGACTGAATCCAAGGAATTGGCAATTAATGCCACGGAAAATGCAAAAAATCTGGCTAAACAGCTTGAAAACGAGAGATCTGTTACACTTTCAGAGAATGATTATGTGTCAAAACATGAACTAGAAATAGCAAGAGAACGATACACAACAGCCGTGACTGAGCTGGATGCTGCAAAACAAGAACTGAGGAAGCTCCGTCAAGAATTTGAGGCATCTTCAGTGGCAAAAGTTGTTGCATTTCAGCAAGCTGAAGATGCTGAGCATGTTACTAAAGGTCACAAAGAACGAGCCAGTGAACTATCTAAAGAAATTGCTTCAGTTCAAGAATCAGTTACTAATTTGAAGTTAGCCCACCTTCAAGCTCAAGAGGAACAAGCAAATATCCTTTCTGATAAAGATTCTCGTAGACAATTTTCTAAAGTTGCTCTTGAAGAGACGCAGAAGAAACTTGAGCATCTAAATAAAGAATACAATCCTGATGTGGCTCTTAATCTTGAAAAAATACTAGACGCTGTTAATGCTGAAATTGACTCTCTACAAAAAGAAGTAGAGAACGCAAAGCTTGCTGATCTTGGGTTTATAAAAAGTGTAAATGCTGAGCTGGATGCTGCAAAGGAATCGTTACTTAAGGTTATGGAAGAAGAAACCTCACTTAGGAGTCTTGTAGAATCCATCAAACAGGAAACTGAAAGTGTAAAGAAGGAACATTCTGAGCTGAAAGAGAGAGAATCAGAAGCAGAAAATAATGCCGGGAATCTTCATGTCAAGCTGCAGAAAACGAGGGCTGAACTTGAAGGTGCCATTGCAGAAGAATCAAGAACGAAAAGGAATCTGAGGAATATGAAGCAAACATTCAGCAACTTTCCTTGGATTCTGAGAATGCGAGAATGGAAGCAGAAAAACTGAAAAAGGATCTAGAAGAGCTGACAAAAGAGGCCAATGTTAGTCGTATAGCCCTAATTGAGGCAGAGAAGAACTTGCATAGTGCCCTGAAGGAGGCTGAAAATGCCAAGGCTGCTGAATCAAAGGCAGTGGAACAGATCAGAATTATATCAGAAAGAACAAATGCAGCTAGATCTTTGACAACTGACATAGCAGGTCAGATAACATTATCTAAGGAGGAATATGAAACTTTGAATCGGAAGGTGGAGGAATCAAACACATTGGCCGAAGTAAAAATTGCCGCAGCCTTGGCTCAGGTGGAAGCTGTGAAAGCTAGTGAATATGAAGCTTTGAAGAGAATAGAGGTGACACGAAAGGAGATCGGGATATGGATGCTGCAACCAAAGAGGCTTTGAAGAGGGCAGATATGGCTGAAGCGGCAAAGCAAGCTGTTGAGGGAGAGCTTCGGCGTTGGAGGGAAAGAGAACAAAAGAAGGCTGCTGAAGCTGCACCTAGGATCTTAGAAGAGATGAATGCATCAGCACAAGCTTCACCATCAAGAGTAGAAAAAATCAATAGATTGGATAATCATGGTGGGGGCAAGAAAGGTGAGAAGATGCCAGCCACTAAGAAGGCACTACTACCTAATCTTAGTGGCATTTTTCAGAGAAAGAAAAGCCGTTTGGACATCAGCTCTTCATCTTATCTCCCAGGGGAGGAACCATTATAACAGGTTTATCATTTCTTGTGGCTGTTTGTGTTTGTTTTCTGTTTGTTTCCTCGTATAATTGCTGTGGTGAAAGCTTTAGGGAGGTTTCTTATTTGTGTACAGTGTTTGTATTCTATTTTATTACCAAGATTGAAGTTTCATGAACTACAATGTATGCTAGATAAACGTACCTGGGTAATAGATTTGGAAGTGATTACTTGTTGAAAGAAGGGGCGGTCATGGAGCACTAATTTTCCAAAATGGCCCAGAAAAACCAGAGTTATCCCAGCAGAAATTCAAAAAGAAACTTTGAACCAAATAACCATCATTTTTTTTTGTCGCAACAGATTTTTCATTCTGAAGTAAAATTTATTTTCTTCTGACGGGGCATGTATAGCAGTAAACACTACAATATGTTTTTCCTGTAATCTGTTCAACAGAACATAAGTGCTTCAACTGCTCAGATAAGTTGCAAGTCAACTTCTGCATCTTGATATGTTTTATCTATACAGCTTTGCTCGTTTCACCAATTATAGACTAGGATGCAATATCTCCTCAAATGCAATGAAATCAAATGGAGGACATCGTGGGCACCTCAGGCGGCCGATCAAGTGGCAGACGAAGGCGTAGGCTGGGCGTAACCGGAGTAAGATCCGGCAGATTTGTGTGATCGCACCTCTAGTGAGTGCAACAATGGCAAGAGGCTCCATGGCAGTCTGTCTCTGCTTTCTTGAGCTTGAATTAAAGGGTTAAAGCCCTGGTGTGGAGAACTGAACTTAAATATAAGGTGCGCTTGAAACTGAAGGTAAGTTATTGCAGGCTTCAATGAGCTTGGGGGTTTGTAACTCCTAATGTTTGTCAGTTTTGGATTAAGAGTTTTATAGCAGGTAAACATCTGTGAGCATAAATGCTATTGAGTTTAAACACAATCAAAAGAGTCACCGTCGTCGTCATCACCAAATACTATTTCAACCGACCCATCAATTACTTTCATTGTAAATTATACATCAATGCAGATAAAATTGTTCCAACGAAACTTTCGTTCACAAATGAGTCGAGTTCTTACGTCACAACCTTGAAAATACGCGAAAAATTGATCAACCATGTCCCATGCTAAATTCCACGGCCAATTTTAGGAGTCACAACAAGAAGAAGATTTCGTGCCAATCAAAGTTCTATCAACATTAAATTCGGTCAGTTTTATGCTCTACATCAGCAAACAAGTGACAAGTTCTTAGTCAAGCTTTTGCACTGCCCTCCTGTGTGCGTTATAAATCGATGTTGATCAATTGAATATGCTTAGAATCTATGCGTTCTTGCGTGTAAGAAGTAATATGATAATACTCGTTCTAACTCCAAACCTCTTTTCTTTAGTGGGAGATTTGCATATGCCATGGAATCACCATTGAGAACATATTCTGGAAAGAACATTGAAAATGTATTGTACCAAAGAACATATGCCATGGAATCTATATGATTTTGTATATAGATATTCACGATCTGTAAACTAAGTGATCCATCACCTTAGTGTTGAAAAGAGATCAATATGGCAAATGGTAGCTCTGAAACTAATTATCATGAAGAGATGGGGAGTTTGGTTGAGGAAGGGCAGTGGAGGGAGATGGGAGAGATAGAGATGGAGATAGAGAAGCTGGGGGAGTCACAGTGGTGGAGCAACTCGTTGGGATCGGGGCGGAGCAACTCGATGGGATCGGGGAGGATGCCTATGTCGCCGTCGGGAAGAGGAGCTCCAGCATGGCTGCTCTGGACTGGGCCCTGAAAAATGTCGCCAGGCCGCAGTCGTTCGTCTACCTCATTCACATCTTCCCTGAGGTTCACCGCATTCCCACTCCTGATTCTCTCAATCTCTTTCTGGCTCATTCACAGGTTTTCATAATGCAATGTGTGTAGATAGGACATAATTTTTGTATTTAGAAGAACCTATCCTGTCACTGGAAAAATCAACTCAAGAACAAGACTGTCTGAAACATTGAATCTGTTTGTTCTATTTGATTGATAATTTTGGTGTATAAGCAGTAGATGACATTCAATGAAAGGTTATCAATGCAAAAGAGGAAGTAACAAATGAAATCTTGTCAATCTGGTTGTAATAGGTGGCAATTCTCAGGCTATCAATCTAAGTCGCTCTATCTAATGTTCATCAAAACATAAAAATTTTGTTACTAGTTGACAGAAAAAGATTGATTTCTAGTAACAGCAGAAATGGGAAATCATTTAACAAGCTTATTTAATAGTGGGTATGGTTCCAAAGAGCCAGGTCCGACCAGACCAGGTAAAAAGCTACGATGATCCAAGAACGAATCAAGAGAAACGAGTTACTACAGAAGTTCTTGAATCGATGTGCAGAAGCAAAGGTAAATGTGATCTACTAGTTTTGGCAGTCCTGATCACACATGTACTATGGGTATATGATCAATGTCTTACCTGCCAGGTGAACGCAGACACCTTTCTCATAGAGAGCGATACAATTCCAAAAGCTGTTCTTGACCGGATTCCCATCCTCAAACATACAAAATCTCGTCGAGGGTTGCAAATCTGACAGCAGGTAGTAACTCTGGAATGCTTCTCAGCTCATTGAAGCTGCAAAAATTATGCTGATATGGGAATGTAAAAGAGCAGGAAAAGAACTGGGGACAAATCCCCCGGCTTCACCTGCACCAGCGACTACGACGACCCGAGCCGATGACGATGTGGAAGATAATGATGAAGAATGGAAGGGCCCTTCCCTTTCCTGTAGTTGTTTTTCGGCCAAATTCACATGAAATTTGTTTACAAGCTTGAATTCTTGTATGTTGAGATCATACCAATCCAGTTGCTAAATGAACAAAGACATTCACAAAACGGGAGTTTTTATTCATAAATGCCGGTAATAGTACGGTCATATGATCATATTCCAGAGTTTGACAGTACAACATCTACATTCCACGTTCATCCTTCCGCCAAATTCAACTTTCTCTGCAATGTTACAACCAAAGCAAAAATGCCAGCGATTCGTTCTTGAATGAGGACTCTCACATTATAAACATAAAAAGAACATTTTCATCATTCACTTGAATGGTAGAACATCAGAAAACCAGCATTCTCATTTAATAGAGAATGAAGGCAACATCTACCAACAGAACTTCTCAAACATACAAACTTCTTTCTTACATATCTTCTCTGTATTGCAAACATACCGCGTACATCTATGTATTTATCCATTAAAAAGTCACTAAAAGAAATCGAATTCTAGATAATTGTCCGATTTTTTCTGCTCTGGTATTGCAACAGCTGCACCTTTCTCTTGATGTACAGGGACCCTTTCACTCTCAACGGGTATAGGGATCTCTGGAGGGCTCGCACAGCGAATCAATGCCCAGTTCACGCCTTCGAAGAAAGGATGTTGCTTTATCTCAGTAGCTCCACGCTTATATGCCAATCTATGTTGTGGCTCCTTCACAAGCAGCCCCCTGATGAGATCCCTCGCTGAGAAACTCACACCAGGAGAATCTGGAAACCGAAGGGGCTGCCCAACCACATTAAACAATGTAGCCCGGTTACCAGATCCTTTGAATGGTGTCTTTCCATACAATAGCTCATACAGGAAGATTCCCAACGTCCACCAATCCACTGCACTTCCATGACCTTCCCCTTTAATAATTTCAGGAGCTAGATACTCATGGGTTCCAACAAATGACATGGATCGTGCACCTGTTGGCTCAGCAATTAATTCAGGCAATGGACTGACTTGATTTCCTATCTCATTTTTGGGTTTACGCTCCTTCTTAGACTTGCTGGAGAAAAGACGCGGGGAGAAACATGTTGTTGGCGCCACACAAGAAGGTTGGATACAGGAAGGCTCTATACAAGCTGGCTGAACACAGAAGGCAGAATTCCTCCTCAAGGGATCAGTTTCAACAGATGCAGACTTGACGAGGGTAGGGCTTACAGCACATCTCAAGGAGAGATCAAAGTCAGATAGCATGATGTGACCATCTTCTCTCACCAAAACATTTTCAGGCTTTAGGTCTCTGTACACAATGCCCAACATGTGGAGATATTCTAAAGCCAGAAGCACTTCTGCTACATAAAACCTTCGCAAATGAAAATAGTGAAATGCATCACAAACCATCATATAATCAATTGCATACCTACATTCATTTTTATCATTCGTCTTTGAAGTTTTTAGGACAAACACACCAAACAGAAACTTCCCAGATCTAACGTGCAATATCAAGCAAATTATACTCCATTAAAGGCATCAAACAGTATTAAAGGTTTAAGCACCCCATTCAGCAGAAGGAGCAGAAATCAGCATATGATATGTTTCCTACTGAATTGAACAAGTTTTTACAGGTATATTAGAAGATTCAGTGAAAGGATTTCTATCATATACAATATCACAGAGCATCAAAGGCTTGAATAAAAATTTATGAAAGAGAGGACTATTACAATAAAGGATCCCTAAGATTTCTGAGATGTATTTATTTTCCAGTAATGCCAGCACGTTCACTGGGTAACAAACATAAAGTGGAATTTGTGATATTTAAGGGGGATCTGACAATTATTTAAAAGATATTAACTGGGGAAGGAAACAAATATGTGGTATATCTCTATTTCACAGCCTGTGGGCTATCTCTATTTTACCAATAGAACTATAACATGCATCTACTACCTTGTAGAAATTTTATGATGGTACTTTAGTTATACACTATAGCATGAACGAAAACAAAACAAAACATACTTCACTGCTTGCTCAGTAAAATGCTTTCCTGGTTGTCGTTGTCTGAGCATATGCAAATCCCCTCCAGGACAGAACTCCATTACCAAGCAGGAAAACTTGTCTGTCTCAAAATGAGTATATAAAGTGGGAAGAAAAGGATGATCCAAAGATTGCAAAATCTCTCTCTCTGTCTGTGCTCTTAGAAGCTTTTTCCTGCTTGCTAGAGATCCCTTGTCCATGACCTTCATTGCAAAGTAACATTTGGTCCCACTCAGTTCTGAAAGATAAACACTCCCAATGTCTCCACAACCCAACCTTTTCAACAGCCTGAAGTGACTCAAGCCTAAAACCCCATCTTGTGTCCGGACAACTTGGATGGCCTGCCATCTAGTGTCATTGGCTTTGTGGGGCTTATTGATGCTGCTACTCAGGCTACTGCAAGTGCTTTCATCACTCACATCAGTACTTGTACTGCCTCTACAAATACTGCTTTTGCCACTCTCCACAAGTTCTGCTCGACTACTAACTTTTGCACTCCCACTAGTTTTTGTGAAACAACTGGTACCATCACTGATTTTGGCTGAAGCAGAACTGTCTTTGAAGCTATTCTTGGCAGACGTTTTCTTGTCTTTGTCAACTTCATCAAATTCAGAAGATTCGTTCATTACTTGGAGATGTTTCATAGCATTCAATGTAGCTTCCAAAACACTAACTGGCTCTAGGGAAGCAACTTTAGGGATGCGGTCATTGTCACTTTTTTTATTAGATGGAGGAAGCTGAACGCCTGTATCATCTGTCTTGATAAGTTTAGGCTGATTTTGAGTGCCATTTTTTGTTATTTTTTGGGGAGAAACTGGCTCTGATTTACTTGTCTTTGTAATGTGTAAAGGTGAAGGCCTCTCACTTGTTCGTTTCTTTGGCTGTTCTGGTATGCCCTGAGCATTCGCAATTGAAGCCATCTGATATAATTTATATGGGTGCAACTGGTCAAATAAATTTAGCTATTAAACCCAAAGTCATCCATGCCCGTAACACACCAAATTTCCTCAATACCTAGCACTCGGACGTTTACCCTGAAAATGAGATCAGACCAACTTAGCATCCAGGATGGGATAGAAGCAAATCCAACATCTAAAAGCAATCTCATCACACAACTAGAAGATACAAAACTGCTCATAGCAGAATACTGAATTCATCAAAGCATAAAAACACATATGTTCCCCAGACAAAGTCACAAGTATAGGCCAACAAGTAACCAGGCTCAAAAGATCAATAATAAAGCAATCTCAGTATTAGTTCACGATAAAAAATAAGCATAGAAAAGTACTCCTGGTTATAATTATAAGCACAATATGCAAAAAACTACAATCTCTACAATATCATCATTAGCACAAAGGATGAAGTTTCGGTGGATTAGCAAATTTTTAGAAAGGAAATTAAAGAATGGTGGTAGATCAAAGGAATCGTCTTTTCTTAGTAAAAAAAATGAAATGGATTTCCGCTTGGAATAAAACATACGCTTATTTTACACCTGTTGCAGCTTCTAAATCCAGGACCAAAGAATGAGTGGAAGGAAAAAACAAACAACCAAAAATACAACCGTTCCTACAGAAAATGTGAAAAAATGAGTGTCAGTCAGATATCATAAGCCAAAAACTACCAAAATGTAGAATCTCTTTTACATGTAATTCCCAAAGTAAATAGTCAACACTGATTGGACAAAAAAGCACTGCAAGTTTCCGATCAAATACTATTTTACCTCCCAAACATTAAACCCCCAAAAAAAAAGTTAAGAACCAAGAAAAAAAAAGTTAAGAACTTATATGCAGCCAAATTAATAACCAGCAATCCAACATCTGAAAACCAAGTCCCATGATCCAACAGAGAGACACCCAGTTCTGCCACACAAATGAGATGATGCATTCAAAAGTCCAAGAAAAAAACCCAGATCGAAAAAGAACTCCCAAAACAAAAGCTCACCTGCCGCCGATGGCTAGGAGGAGACAAGAACAAGTTTTTTCACACCAGACCATCAAACCACCATCAAAAAAGCGAAGGGCAACGCAAGAGACATAGCCGGTGATGGTGGTGAAGGAGTGCAGAAAGCCAATGAGTATTGTCAAAAAACCGAAAGCACCAAGCTTTTCACTTTCTCCCAACCCCCCACCAGTCACCCCCTCTCTCTAGGCAAAGCAAAGTAACCTGTAGCAGGCACCAATGCAATAAAAGTTCTTCCCAATGCTCAAAGGTGAAAATGCAAAAACTATGAAAAAAACATTTCGCACACTCACACACCACATTACTCAAAGAAGAGAAGGATGAATTAATGGATGATGGTCTTTGGTCTTACTTTCCGCTCATGACATGTGATGTCCTCAAAAGACTAGTGAACAGTGGAAGACTGTGCATTGTGCACCTTTTTCCAACCTCCACCACCTTTGCTTTGCTTGGTGTTGGTGGGGTGCCCATTCCCATATGCCACTACCCCTCCCTGTCTTCTCTCCCTGTGCCCACTGTTGCAATACCACCACTGCGACTGGGCAATGCCCTGCTGCCTCTGGTATCTGTATCAGATGCCTTTGTTCTGCTCCTCCACCTCTCTCAAACTCTTTTGTTTTTTTATATATTTCCTCCTATTTTGTATTATATTATTATTGAATTTGGTCATAAATTTTTTTAGATATTAGTATATATTATAATTGAACAAGATATTGTGCCAATTTATGATATTTAAGACATACTGTGTATATATAGTTAGATCCTTGTTAAATATAGGCCTAATGAGATAGATTACAGTGCACCTGAAAAGATAATTTTTAATTGAATGAAGAAGTAGATTTTAATTGAATAACCTATTATTAGCAAATAACTCAAAAATTTTTTAATAGACTAAATACTGTGGACTTTGGGGTAGGTGGAACAATTTAATGTACACACCCCGTCCTTACTCTTTGTATTATTATCTAGACATCTTGTTCTTTTGTGTGATCTGCAAATTATTTATGTTTAATTTAAATTTTATATTTTAGAAAAATATAATGTTTAATATATGTGTAAATAAATTGAGATAGGTCAAATTATTAATTTAAACTAATTAAAACATAATAAACACAAGCACAAATGTAAATACAATCTACATGTTGCACATTAATTTATTTATACCAATTCCCCTTAGGTCTGCTTGCCTTACTTTTAAACGAGGCTATTTGTGAGTAGTATTTTTCCTGGTGTTGTCAATCCATCGGGTATTTAACAAATAAATAATTATTTTTAACTTAAACTTGAACCTAATTAAGGCCTGGTTTAAAAAACTTGGACTTGAATCGATAATAATTATATCAAATACAATTACATAAAAAAGTACAATTTTAAAATATTTTATGATATATTTTTAAAAATTTATAATAAAATATAACATATTCTAAAAGATATTCATATGTAAACTAAAATATATAAAGAAACTAATAAAATTTAAAACAAAAATTAAATAATTTTTGTGTTTGGATCCTAATAAGATTTTGGGTCCTTTAAGACCCAAGTTTGGACCCAATACAAAATGAATACTAACTCGAATTTCAAAATCCGAATCCGATATAGTTAGGCCCAAACCTCACATTTTTTAGGTTGAGTACCGGATTTACCCAAACCAATTGACAACGTTATTGGTTACTACTCTAGTTTTCTAGTTGTACTTATTACTACCTTAATTTGTATTTATTTATGTTTATAATGAAAATCTTGTTTTGAGAATTATTTATATATATATATATATATATATAATTTACATTTGACATAAAATATCAAACTTTGTATTGTCCATTTAAATTTGCTGGAAGGTTTCAATTTAAAAAATTAAACTCCGTGAATTTTATGGCGGGAGCCTAGTATGAAAGTCCAAATTCTACCTTCACACAAAATTATTTGAGTTACAGTGGAGCAAATACAAGCCCAATTAGTTCATTTTGTTGGGGTATAAATTACTTTGCATCAAGCTTTTATTAAGTTGGACATCGAGCTCAAGTAATAATTTGAAAATTCGAGACTTAGACATGGTTAGGCATGTTATAGAGTTGAGCCAATTTGCACAAGTCTACTCAAAGTCATCTATACTATTTAAAAACAGTAAATAAAAAGTATATGAAATAAAATATATTACTTATTTTGACAATTTTGTAAATATATGCTGTGTATTATTTTAAATTATTGATATATTTAAATTAAAAATATAATATATTTTAATAACTTTTATTCCTTAACTTGAAGAATAAGTTATAAAATCTATTAATAATGAGTCGTGCATGAAGTTTTACTCACCAAATGCCACAATGTAGAGTCAAGTACTTGAGATTTGAGAAATTTGTAAAGTCAAAAAGAATTTAAAAGCTATGAATCATACTATAAACACGGTCTTGGAAGCTATATTATCGTTTATTGCATAGTGTTTTCAATGCATTTTCCATTGCATTTTTGGTATTCTAGTTTAAAATTCAAACCAACCCACAGTTAATCCATGGCAGTGATGAAGCTGTAACCTTACTGGTACAATTACTCGATGGCTGATCTGATAGCGAAGCTTGCCCTGCTTTTTTTAAAAAAAAGGAAAAACTTCCAAAATTTTTAATGGGTAATTATTATATATTTAATTTAAGGGAGGCAGGCAAGCATGGGACTATTCCAATTAAGTGCTATGATGTGGAATGTTTACTCATGCTGGCAGCCGGGTCCAATGTGATAAGGAAGCATGGGGACCCTGTGAAACAACATCCACAAAAGAGCGACCCAAATTGTCTCTTGTGATTTGTTTATGTGGTTCAACGTTTGCCTTTGTTGGTTGATGTCTTCAATAATCAAAATAGTATTGATGTGATTTCACGTATATATCATATTGAAGCAGTGGCTACCTTCTATATTTATTTATGTATATTGTATTATTCTAATTGAATCTGAAAGCACGCATGTATTATGTGTCACAGGTTGGCAGATCTCGTTCACTACAGTTGCTCTGTCCTATAGGACTCAACTCATGTGAGCTTGTGAGAGTTGTGTGGCCCGTGTTGCTCCTTACCCAATTGCTGTCCCTCTTAATGTCCCCACTCAGCTTTGTTTCTGGATAAGAAGGTTCGCCGATCATTCATCTAAGGCAGGTGTAAATATTTTCTAAATATATATGCATTTTTCAGAAGAAAAATTATAAAGTTGATGTGGCTAAATACGCAATTGTCATTTGCCACAACACAACGTGACTAAAGAGAAGTTTTAGCCGCGCACTCCTTGTATTTATGTGTTCTAAGGATGCATGAATCCATTAAAACGGGCTAAAATCTTTAAGCCGAAGGAGAGGACAGACTTGCTCTTGATTACTGGTTGTAACAAGTAACAGAATAATAGCGATCGAATATACCATCTTCATGCTCTTGACTTCTTTTCAATCATGATGGGCACAGAGAGGTCTGGTATGGCCGATGGACCGTAGGCTAAAGAAGCCAAAACCATCAAACAAGTTTTTTTAACAAGCCACCTAACACCAGCATTACAATAGCACTTAGCAAATCTCATTCTTACACCCCCCACTAAACTTATGGCACTGACCTTTTATTTTCTTTTAAATGCATGGGTTCCTACCACTGACCAAAAGTGGATCCACTATAAAGCTGTTGAGGTGTTGCCCATATAATAGCAATCTGATTAATCATGGTAAGGCATTTTTTATCCACTAATTTATATAGTTAACGAGAGTTAAATCAGAATCAGACCTGTCCGTTATACTTGGGGCACAGAGCAACGGCACGTGAAATCTGGCCTGCATTGCGTCTCAATCGTCTCGAGGGCGGCTTTCCCAGTTCTCATGGAAGACCAAAAGCTTATAAGAGAGCCGAAGAGGCCCCTCGGACTTGCCGTAGAGACGCTTCAAATTTTGATTGTTGAACTTATACGTCCATAGCCAGGCCTCCTTGAACATCGCCCAGAAAGAACCTTTAGCAGCTTCCTTTCTTGTGAGTGGCAAACAGATAAAAGAAAGTGACAGGAAGCCCATAAAGTTAAATGTGAAAAGGACCTGAAGCTTATCAGACTGGAACTCTGAATTGTCGTGAGCAGGCACATATTTTGACCAATGAAGTGGCATCGTTCAGAGGTAAATGATAACAAAAGCTATGTTACACAAACCAGTAAGATTGTTGCAAAACATCAAATCATTTGACTAGGCGTTGATACTGACCTCTACTCGTGCCATTGCCTAAAAATCAAGTAATAATTGCACTAAATAAATAAATTGCAGTCGACATGTTCACACAATATATATGACATAAACCAACAAGCGTTGATTGGGTATATGACGTTTTTGCGATCCTCATCCGACATAAGTTGTATCCTGTCCTTATCTGGGCCTTATCTATTCCCAGAAAACTAGAGCCATCAGCAAAGAGTTGCAAGATTCCGATTGGCGGGTAAGCTTGCGGAAGTGTACAAGGAAGTACAACATGGTTCAACCTTTGAACGATGAAAACAAAGCCCAGAATAAAATAGACTAGATAATAGTTAAATTGATTGAAGAATTCTAAGGTTGGATTGGGATGCTTGCAAGCATACAAGTTCTAGCATTTGCACTTACTGTGCCTCACTTCAAGCAGGTCTGCTTCTTGTCATGAAAGTTCAGTGATGATACGTTGGCATTTCTCTTCTAGGATTTTCACAGCTTCTGTAAACAGCACTTCCGGTGGTAAAGCTCCAGTTGATTCAATAGTAACTGTATGTCAACATTGAGACAGCACGTAAAAATGTTGAACAATAAGTTTAGAAGATTAACATATCATACAAAAATGGGCCGGGCTGCAATCCAAAATAACTAGCCACTTTGGAAGGTGTAGGAACCTAAATATATAGAACACCACCCATCTTACTTAGATAAAACTTCCCGATACATGAAAGCCGTATTAGACATCATACATAGACTCTACATCTGTGCCACATGGGTTTTCCATTTTGGGCATTTATAAACAGGCCGTCTTATTACCTCCTTTGCACTGCAATAGACGTGGGCATTAAAGAGATGTGGCACAAAGAGGGAGCCCCAATGATGGGTTGGCTCTAGTACCATATGAAAATGGGAACATAGATTTCAATCCAAAATAACTAGTCACTATGAAAGATGTAGGGAACCCACACATATACAAGACACCACCAATCTCACAGAGATGTGGACAATGATAATAGCTTTATCTGGAGACTTCTCTCCTTACTACAGCAACCCAATGAACAGAATCACAAGCACCTGCCATTTTGGAGGCATTTTGCATGTGCATTGCTGGTGGGATCACAGTATACAGATTATATTATTTCCAGAATCGGTAAAGCTATAATGAAGTGGTTAACAAATCCAACATATATAGCCATATAAGGGCAGATGAAATATAAATTTACATTATAGTCGATCACCCCTAACTTGGAATTTTATTAATTGGAGGCCCGCTGGATTTATTGGAAAGGAAAATCCCTACTAGTGCTATCTGAATCATTGACATGAACTATTTCAAAATGATAATACCATGGAGTAGACAACCATCAAGTCACACTTGAACAGACTTACAAATAAAGTGATCCTTGACGCGCCTCAGCTCCACAAATTTGTCCCAGTCTCCTTCTCGTATGCACTCTCTGCACAGAGTACAAGCCCTTGGCCTTGCTACAGTTGCCTTCTTGCGACCTGCACAAAAAGTTGGAAGCAGAAGATACAACAAGATAATCACATTTCAACAAATTATCAGCAGTCTGCCTTAAAATTGAAAATATTGAACAAACCGCAGCTAGTTGTGAGAATGTGTGAGTTAAAATGAATTGCTATCAATTATTCAATCAGTCACACACATCATGAGTCTCCACATCATTCTCACATTATCATACACAATGTTAACCCTATGTTGTTGGTTTTTTTTTAAGCAAAAATGTACAGCATATATTAAATATGTAATTTTTTTCAACAATTAAACATGTAACTATTTCAAGAAACTGGCAAGTAATTTCTCAATTATTACAATAATAAAATTTTTAAATAATTAAATTTTACCTTCCTTTAAATTGAAATGTTTTAGGAAGAGAGGGGGTGAAGGGGAAAGAGAATAAAAAAGGGAGATACATTTGAACTCCAGACATTCTGAATGAAAAGAAAATAAAGCTATCATCTCTGTGATATTGGCGCAATATCTAAATGTGACTCACCAGGTCCTATATCCTCAATATCAAACACATCAACGGGGCATTTTTTGACAAGCTCCTCTGCTTTTTCATCCTTAACTTCTTGAAGAAATACAACCTGTCCAAATAACACACAGTATTGAGGCATATGGAAATAGAAAAACACATCATGTGGGATCGGGTTTATAAATATTCCTAACCTCTGGAAGCATTCTGTACCATGCTGTCGCCACAGGCGACCACTTGGCATGGGTTTTTCCAACACCTTTGATGGCATGACCTTCAAGCTCGATAGCCTATACATGGAATTAAATAGCCACCTAAGAACTAGCAACAAAGTCTAAGACATGCACAATTTCATGTAGAAATAACTAAATGAAATCACTGGCGGTCACACTGTCACCACATTCAACTGTAAGAGTATTGCCTATATTTAGGAACTTTGAGCAGCCTCAATCTAAAGCACCTAGTTTCAGTTTTCAGAAGGAAAAGTATACTCAATTTAAAGAACTTTCATTCAACAAATAAGTTAATTACCTACCTGACCTGCACCTAATCTATCAATGGTGATATCATCATACACGGGGCCAATGGGATTTTTCATAAATTCCGGTAATGAATCTTGGCTGCAACTGAAGGAAGTGTAGGTCTGAGGTTTAGCCGACTCATTACTGGAAGCCATTATTAACTCACTGCCATTTGGTAACCACTCCAGATCCTTCGATTTCACTGAACATGGGGATAGCCCAATACAATCAACAATTGAACAAAAAATGACAGGAATATAGTGGCAAAGGTTCAGTGGATAGCTCATACCCGTCAGTCGGGGAGAACGGCCTCCACACGAGACACTCAATCTGAAAACAATAGTGTTCTTCTCATTCGCTGTGTCATTTTCTAAACACCACATAATCCATCACTAAGCGTTTCATAACAAACCAAAAAATGCAGAAAGTCATAAAACCACATTAAAAGCCGAACCAGACCTGAAAGATATTCAAACAACCGAGGATCAGCTTTGATGGGTATAAGTCCCAGCCTGTGCGCCAACACTTCGTCCTGCACAACCGAAGTGTTATTCGCAATAAGAACCTTCTCAATCGCCATTGTCGGCACCTGCATGCAACAATATATATATCGACATTCACAAAATTAGGCCATATCTCCCCAAAAAATCATATCTATCTCAACCTAAAAACACAGAAAAAAACAAAAATGGACCTCAGCAATGAGAATCCTCCGAAACGCATTGGCCAAAGACGCATCAATCCCAACCATATCAAACTCCATCTCCTCATCTGTCGTCCGAACCACCTCAACCTTGAAATCCTTGAAGAAGCCGTCCAAGCGCAAGCTGTTGTCCACCCCCGTGGACGCATATGCGCCAGAGTATTGAACGCTCTCAGCCTTTCAACCCCAAACAAAAAATTTCAAGAAATTGGAGGATAACAATGGAGGCGGGAAAAAAAAAAGCTAAGAATTCAAAGAGGACGTACGTGCAGGGGGCGTCGTCGGTGCAGACGACGCGGGTGCGCTGGAGTTGGATGTGAGGGGGAGCTCCCCCTTGGGCACGTCGGGGAGGTCCCTCGCCGACGGGCGCTGCATCGGTGGACGGCGGCGGATTCCGGCAGGTAGGGGCGGTTCTCCGGCCAGACAACGGCGACGGCGGAGCTTTGGGAGAGGGTTTTTAATGGAGGGTTTTACTTCTGATCCGGTCGAGCTGTTTTTGAATCGAACACGGCTCGCTGTCGGACGCAAACATCCGAGCACGGGGATTTTTACAGAAATGGTGAGACTTTTTTTTTAATTTAAATTTTGTTTTTTTCTACTTATATATAATTTTAAATTAAATTTAAATTTGATTTTAATTGTTAGGAGGCATTAGTCTTTAGATAAGTATTTTATGTTAAATAGGCAAACATTCCTTAGCCATCTAATCTAAGTCGTCCAATTATAAAAAGCACCGATTACACTTCCCCGATCGTAGCCACCACTATTGACCACATTCGAATCCGACCTTCACCATAAAAAAATAAACATTGTTGGTTGCCATACGGTCACCAATGACAAAATGTGTACGAGGTTAGAACATTTTTCTTAAAAAAAATAAATTTGGCAGTTGATTCGATTGCTAGGGCTGGATCTGGCAGGTGCAGCCAGATCTGGCTGCCCCTTGGCTAGATTCGACTATGGCGGTTACATTTGGCCTCATGATAATTTTTTTTTATATTTGATTTGAAGCTTCCTTATAATCAACAACCACAATAAATGGGCTTAAAAAGATAAAGTGATTCGTGACTAAGTTATCTTTTAGGTATTTTTATATAAGATAAAGAAGATTTGAAATCATTATTATAGAAAACCTAATTTTGTCAGCTTCATGATGAAAGAAAATTATAATCAACTATAATGTAATTTTTTATTTTATAAACAAGCTCTCATTAAATAATAAAATAGAGCATAATAATTTAATATCTTAGATATAGACTGTGGTTCACTTTAAAGAAAAAGTATATTTAAATAAAAGATAAATTATAATTATTTAATTTTTTATTATATTTTTTAAATACAATTAAACATATTTTTTTAGTAGAAAGTTAGAAGTCAAAGTTAATCAGGTTCGAATCCGTAACCTTCTACTATAAAAAATATTTTTATTATTTAAAAAAATAAATTGAGGTTATTGAGATTCAAATTCATGACCCTCTAAAAGGAGGTATTTTTATTATATTTTATAAATTTTTCTTATATTTTAATTGACTAATTCACTTACTTTTAATCTAAAACCAATACTGAGCTCCATTTAATCCTGAGTCTAGTTTATAAAAAAAATTGAGGTTAGCATGATTCAAACTAATTATTATATTTTTAAAAAAATTTCTTATATTTTGATTGGCTAATTTTTTTAAATTTTTTTAATAATTTGATTGGCTAATTTAATTTATAAAAGAAATTGAGGTTAACATGATTCAAACTAATTATTATATTTTTTAAAAATTTTCTTATATTTTGATTGGCTAATTTTTTTAAAATTTTTTAATAATTTGATTGGCTAATTTTCCTACTTTTTATTTCGGGTTAATATTGAGTTCTTCTTTCTACTTCTATTAATAAGACTAGATAGGGAAAGAAAAAGTGGTTGTTGAGATTTTTTTTTACAATGTAATTATTTGGTAACACACTTGTGACCCCTACTAGATTAGTAGAGTTGGTAGGATAAAAAATAATTAGTTATAAGGTTTTATTGTTAATAGCAGCTGCATAACTAAATATATAAGAGTGATAATACTCATTTATTTTTAAACTTGTTATTCACAATATTTAATAAAATGATAAATTATTTACTTTTAATTGACTTTTACTATTAATTAGCTTTTCACTCGAACGAATTAGGTTGAGCATCCTATGAAGCAAAAATCCTAGCAAATACCAATGACTTAAAGAAAGTTCCCTTCATCAATGTAATACATTTTTTATGACATTAAAAGGCTATTATATAAATTATCTTTTATAAACAAAAGAAAATGTGCGCTCAAACAATCATATCAACCGGAGCTAAATTGAAGCTAAATAAATGAGAACTTAAACTTATTATTATAATGTCCATTATTATAATGTACGACTATTTTATTATAAGTGAAATATCATGGAATAATATTGTTATAAATAAAATATTTTTATTTTATATTAAAAGACAATTGTTTTTGTAGGAACTTGTTTAATTATGATGATAAGTTTCAATTAATTTTGTATACAATCGAGAAAATATAAAATTATTAAATTAGCATACAACTTTTTTGTTAAAAAAACAAAAAAATAATGACAATATTACTTATGACAATAAATGAAAGGTGCTGCAAAATAGTAATAATAATTATTGAGTTTAAAATATTAACACTATTTTTAAATATTAACATTATCTTCTCAAATGTCAACTTAGTAAAACGTCTAAAGAAGAGTTTTTGTAGAAAAAGAGGTTTTTCAAATTACATGCAACACATTGAAAATACAATCTATTATAGTATTTTTAAAAAAATTATAATTTGAATACAATCAAACTACTTAAAAGTAAAGTGAAAAATGAAAAGTATAAAATAGCTAAACTAATCAGGTATATTCAATATATTATAATATTCTTAAAATAGTTATATTAATTTTTAATAATAATAGAGAGAGAGTTGTAGAGTACCCGCCCTTAGAATTATCATTATTAATAAAAGGTGAATCACAAATTGTGCTACAAAGAAAAAAAAGAGATTTAACCAATTAAAATAAAAAATAATATATTAGATTATTATTTTATATCTTTACAGGAATCTTAAGGTAGATATAATGATAATTATCTCTAAGATTAGAGTCTATCATCTCCTTAGATTTTATCTATTAAACTTAAGGTCTATCTCCGATATGTACCTAACACATACCATGAACAATGCAACATATATACCTAATTTTAATTCAAAGGATAACTTCTCAAACAACCTCCATCCCACCTAAGGGTGAGCATGAGCCAAGTTGAGCAACTGCGTTTTTGAATTTAACGTGATTTTTAGCAAGCATGCTTGAGCTTGTTTGAGTGCTTGACAAATTTTGATGTATTATAGGTCAAATTGAGTTCGTCCAAAATTCTTTGTGTTTGGGCTTAGCTATTATCTGGCTCGCTATCTTTTTGAGCCGAACAAATATTTGTGTTTGGCTCGTGCTCGACTTATATAAAATTAAAATTTCCTTTCCAATATTATATAAGTTCAATATGACCTCAATAGTATTTACGAGCTGAGTCGAGCTGAATATTTTTTGAATTTGAACACATCAAATTCAAATTTCAAACCAAGTCAAATCAAATACTCTTTAGCTCAAGCCCTGTTCGTTATTCAAAGAACTATCTATTTCGAGCCAAATATTTTTTCAAATATAAAATTAACGAGTACAAGTTTAAGCCAAACCTAAAATATTTACCAACGGGTTTAACTTGTTTATATCCCTAATCTCACCCACGACCGTTAGCCCATTACATCTTTAGAGACGCCCCCAGTCTATTGTGTGCAAAGTAGTTACGTGGCCTACTGTAAATGTTCAAAAATTGAGAAGCATATATGGCGGGGAGGCAAGGTCTACGTCCAACGAAGCAGTGTTTAAGAAGTTTCTCGTATGTACAGGGGAATATTAAAATAGTTTCATGTTTCTTCCACGAGAGATAGTGAAGTGACCAGTTATTTTAGATTGGAATCAATGGCCCATTCCCACAATTCTAATATTTCGTCCTTTCATTCCTTTGCATCATATAAGAAAAAAAAATTTCTCAACCTCTTAAATTTACTCCATCAAGGAGACACACTCAGCTCCAGTTTACTCGAGTCCTCAAGGTAGCATGGCCATTGAGAATGAGATATGTTTTTGGGTTGGTTCTTCAATGTCCAAAAAATTCCATGTTGGAGTCCGGAGTGAATCTGAGGCTTCAATTGCTTTATCTGTCGTTTGAAGGTTGTGAAGATTTTGGTGAAAGAGGAGGCCGCAGTAGAATATATAAAGTAGGCCCAATAAATGGGATTAACGCAAATGGCACCAGCCCAGAGCCTTGCTCATACCTGAAAAAAAATGCAGTCTTATGTAAATTTTTCTTGCAAGAAGCTAAACAGAATTCTTCCTTGATACAATGCTAGAATAAGGTGGAAGAAAGAGGGGAATTTATTTAGAATTCTTGCCACACAATACAGGGGAAGATACACAACGCAAGTAAAACTGTAGAAGAACACATTTCAATCCGGGGGTTTTCAGTTCTAGTGCAGTAAAAAGAGAACTTACCATTTTCTGGCTGTCATGTCATTGTATACCCAAAAGGCTGAGAATGTTGCAAGTAGAGCAAAATCAAGGCTCATAATATGAATCTGCACCACAACCAAAACACAATATTAATTTATATGCAATGTTGAAATTAATATTTAGCAATTCTCTTTCCTCTTTCCTTATAGCTTGGACAAATAATTAGACTATCTAAAATTTATATTACATCAGAGCTAAATGCGTGAAATTTATATAGTATCAAAGCTAAATATCTAGGGTTCAAATCCCACCGATGATATATACCCGAAAAAACATCAATTTGTCATACATTGTGACTAATAGATTATTTGTATCGTGTTTGTGTTTGTCAACATACTTAGCCTTAAAAACAATTTGCTAATACGTGAGGGAGAGTGTTGAAGTAAATATTTAGTGATTATCTTTCCTAACAACTTGAATTAGTGGTTAGACCATCTAAAATTTACATGCAATAAATCTAAAATAAACCCAAAAAAAATATTTAAACTTTTATGATTTAATAGAGTTTTGGGTACAATCTTGTGGAATGACGCAAGAGGATCCATGCCACCAGAATCAAACAAAGAAGTTCACGATCCTTCAGGTGACAGGATCCCACCTTGCGCTCCCTCTCTTGATAGAAAATAGAGAAAAAAATGGATGGATTCACTGCGCTAGATTTGATGTCAAGCAAGGCAAGGAATCTTGCCTTGACATGGCAGTGCTATGATCGTTTCAACTACAATCCTATACAATCCTAGAATCAGGGGGTGAGTTTTATAGGATATTTACTATTTTTTTAAAATTTCATTTGAATCATTTATATTGCAAATAATTTTTCTTATAATAAAGACAAAAGATAGCTATTTGAAACCCAATATTATACTAAGAATAGCTAGGATTTTTAGAAAAAAACAATGTCATTCGTTTGATGAAAAATAAAAAAGAACATTGAAAATTCGAGTAGCTAAAGCTGAGGTAGCTACTTTTGAGGTAAAAGAAAGAACAACGGCTGAACTGGAGTGTGAGAATTAGAGTCAAAAAGGATTCTCCCAAGACTGGGATAAGGTTAAAGGAGAAGACGAAGAAATGTTGAAAAAAATTGTTATTCTGTTAAAGATACATTCATATGTCATTAATAAGCTTTCATCTGACTAAGCAGTTAAAAGAAATCTGCCTCATGATCAAATAGTACAATTCATTCCACAAGATAAAAACATCTTCTTTGAAAGAAGACACTACCCTCATCATCATCGCTATCCTATCTGACTACTGCTATTCAATTGGAGAACATGGAAGAGTTCTTGCCAAAGCTAAAAGAATAACTATTAAATGTGACTATTTTATTTGACCTTGGCTCATAGAACTGGCTATTCCAAAATTGATGATGAATCAAGTGATGAAAAAATATTTTTTAGAATGTCAAAATGAATTCTACTTACAAACTTGCTTTCTCTGAAGTACTGATAAAATTCTTTCCACACTTCACCTCCAGCTATTCCTGCATAGGCAAATAAACCCAAACCTGCTGCAAACAGAACCTGGAATTCAATGGAGCAAATTCTTAGCTGCCCAATAAAGAAATGAAGAAGAGCAAAATGCCCTGGAAAAGAATTGTAATGCATCTCACCCCTGCTGCAATTTTCGATTCAAGAAAGTTCAAAGGCCAACTAGAAAGCTCAGATTCATCGATTGCAGGTGGTGGAGGTCTCCAAAGAACAAAATAGGGAAGAAGAGCATATACACCACCAAAGAATGAAAGCACAAGGAATGGCCAAACTGGAACTTTGCTCTTCGAGCTGCCATATCACAGTGCCAAGACAAGTCAATCAAACTAACATCATCATTATCGATTATCATCTACCTCTTATTCTAGCTAAACAATAGGTTGACAGAATAAACTTCATGCAACAGATTGATTGTATCCATAGAACAAAACTATATAAAAGCATAAAACTAAATCAGACAAATCTCAATAGGCATTGGTCAGAACAATTAACGCCAAATTTCCAAGTTCAAAGATTTCAAATGACATTACGTTGAAAAAAAAAAGATCATAATTTCATAAAGACAAGTCAATCAAACAAACTTGAGCATTATCTGCACTTTGTTCTAGCTATATCAGAATTGGACAGAAAGGATTCTGTGTTAACTATGGACTGTCTTCAAGATATAATCCATGCCACAAAGCCATAAAGAACCAAGATATCAGACAAATCTCCACCAAGCATTAAACTGATCAATAAGCATCAAATTTGCAAGCTCAAAGAAGATAATTTCAACTGCAACAACAGAACAGAAACCAGATGCACAGATTATAGAAAAACTATATGAAGATGATACTTACCTTCGGCCAGAGGGGATCAAGAGCATGGAGTAGACGAGAGGCCAGAGACCCATCACATACCACAGAGCAACGAGCACTTCGTTCATCCGAAAACCATCGTCCCCTCTCAAATTCAGCAGCTTCTCCAGGTAATACATGTCTCTAGCCTAAAGATAAAGGTACACTCTTTACATTAAAAGTACAAAGATTGTTCAAACTCATAGCCCATTGCTGTTACCACAAAGTGTTGAGCAGGTTGAGCTCACCGGAGTTTGGTTGGGTGTGAGGTTGAAGACGTAGAACATAAGCACGCCCCATAACCCAAGCAGCAAGATCGACGTAGTCCAATCCCCGCCATTTTCTTCATTTCCACCGAGCTTTTCTTCTTCATCAACTCCACTTTTTGAAGATGGGTCATCTCTGTTCTGCTGCTGCTGCTCCTCCTCCACTGAGCTCCTACACACAGTAGTACTAAGAAGAAGGCGACTTCTACTAGCTGGTACAATCCGGAGAGAAAGATAGCAAGGCTTGAAGCTCTTGGGAGTGGAAAGCTTGTGGAGAGTGAGCGGAGAAGAAGAAGCTGGGAGGTATGGTAAGGCCTTGGGGTGGTGGGAGAGGGAGATGAGGCTGGCCATGGGAGGCAATACACAAGTAGACTAGAAGAGGTGCTTCCATAGGCCTTTAGATACCTAAAAAGATGTCACCTTTTACCCTATCCCTGCTGTAAGGCAGGTTATAAAGATGGCTTCTTTTAGGCACAGATAAGGTCTCGTCCAGCTTCCAAAGCATGGCGGGTGCTCTTTCTCCCTTTTTTCTTCACCACCCTTCGCAGGCGTTTCACCGGAAAGTCCCTGCCTTGCCTCTGCTGCGGCTCAAGGTGGTCTGCTGCGCCGTCTCCACCAGCTTGCCGGAGGGAGAGACGGTGCCGTGGGGGTGCGAGATAGAGTCGTTGGAGAACGCTTCTGCGCTGCAGAGATGGTTGTCGAGCTCCGGCCTTCCTGCCCAGAAGATGGAGATTGAGCGGGTGGAGGTCGGCGAGAGGGGACTGGTTGCGTTGAAGAATATAAGGAAGGGGGAGAAGCTGCTCTTTGTTCCTCCTTCTCTCGTCATCACTGCAGACTCGGTGAGCTTGCCTTCTCCATAACTGCAAAAATTATTGTATAGTTGAAGAATCAAGAGAAGGTTTATGTAGTTTTTGTTGCTGGAGAGAAGATTTCCACCATTGATGTTACATGATCAAATGCCATGCTTCAATAACTTCTTTTCTTTTCTTCTTCTACATACTGTTGAGCAAGTTTATATCATCTGGAACGAGTTTTGTATATACTTTTTTTGGTCTTGCTATAAGTTGATAAAATTGCAAACCAATTTGCTACAATGTGAATGAATTTTTTGGGTTGTTAGGAGTGGACTTGTGGAGAGGCAGGAGAGGTGTTGAAGGAAAATGGTGTGCCAGATTGGCCTCTTCTAGCAACCTATTTGATCAGTGAAGCTAGTTTGAAGAGTTCATCAAGATGGAATAACTATATCTCAGCATTGCCTCGGCAGCCTTACTCACTCTTATGCTGGTACAATGACTTTATTTTGTTTTGCATTGAATCTGTTGTAGAATTGGTGGGTGTTTACGTGAGATTTGGATCCTATTTCTTGAGTCTACTCTCAATGTTTTCCCTACAGTCTTTATAAACTATTGCAGGTCTCGGTCAGAATTAGACATGTACTTGGTGGCATCTCAGATAAGGGAAAGGGCCATTGAGAGGATAAATGATGTTATTGGAACGTATGCCTCCTTTATCTAGCACTTGGTGCTTTCTCAAGATTGGTATTAAAAATGGTTGTGTTTCATCAAACAATGAGCATAATTATATTTCATCTACTATGCCCACGAATCCAAAGAACTAGTTTAGTAGTCTCAAGATCTCATTTTAGTTGATTTCACAGTAATTTTTATCATTAAAATTGATGGTAAATATTTGTTCTTTTAATTCATTTTCAGATACAATGATCTGAAAGTGAGAATCTTTTCCAAGTATCCTCACTTGTTTCCAGAGGAGGTATTCTTCTTGTTCTTTCATTTTTTTGATTGTCAATAAGTATTTTTTTGTTGTCAATGTCAAATTAACAATTTCTCTTGAGTAATATTATTTATAATAATTGAAAATTTTTTTTCATCTTTAATGGATAATTCCAAGCGATGAACTAGAAGGAATATCACAGGCCTTCTCCTCAGCTCATAGGCCAATCCTTGAATCAGAATAGCCTATCATGTTATTTACAGAAATTAGATGCACTAAAATAGTATTGTAATAAAATGACAGTTATCATCTTGATAGTGATTCATTGCTTAGTTGGTTAAAATATTTAACAAGGTTCTTAGTACATATTTCGTTCTCAGCTTTCATAAATATGTCCACTTTAACCCTTTTTATTTGTTTACATTATATGTAGGTGTTTAACATGGATACATTCAGGTGGTCATTCGGGATTCTTTTCACGTCTGGTATGCTTACTTCGAACATTTTCATTGCACCATTGACAGTGATGATTTTCCAATTTGTAGATTTTGAGCATGGTTTGTTTAACGTTACAATCTGTTACAGGTTAGGTTACCATCAATGGAAGGAAAAGTTGCCCTTGTCCCCTGGGCAGACATGCTAAATCATAGTCCTGAGGTACCTCTTTGTCTGCATTAATTGGTCATTGCCCCACATGTTATTTATGGCACGTCTGTTTGTTACGCAATGCTTTTGTGATAATCTGTTTGGGAAATTTTTATGTTAAATTGAGTGTATTTTACTGTTTTTCAGATTCAATGGGATAATAACATTCTTCCCACTCCTAAATTTTTTATACCAAGTTCATGATGACACTTCTGTAATACTTTAATCTTCAAATTCATTTACTTCTTGGCTAGGCCTTCTTAATGAGAGTTTACTTAAAGAATTGTACATCATAGGCAATTATTTTTCAGACCATACTTGATTTAATAACTATTATAATTGCCTTTTTTCAGGTAGAGGCTTTCTTAGATTTTGATAAAGCCTCAAAAGGAATAGTCTTTACAACTGACCGGTCGTATGAACCAGGTGAGCAGGTAAAAAATCTATGCTTTATTTTGTTGGGAGAACCATAATTAGAATAGACTTTACATCTTCAAATATAGCTTAATCAGTCGTTATTATAAACCATAATTGTAGGTATTTCTCTCTTATGGGAGAAAATCCAATGGAGAGCTACTTCTCTCTTATGGATTTGTTCCTAAGGAGGGTACCAACCCTAATGATTCTGTCGAGTTGCTAGTTTCACTTAACAAATCTGACAAATGCTTCAAAGAGAAGATGCAGGCTCTAAGGAAGAACGGTTTATCAAGGTTTGTACTAGACTAGTGAATGATATTTATTTCCTTTTAATTTTCTTTCAAAACAATTAGATAAGCTCAATCAGAGAAGATTTGTGCAGTACAAATTACACAGTTTTAATACATGAGTCATTTTTTTGCAGCCCTCAGCGTTTTCCTCTGCAAGTAACTGGTTGGCCACTTGAATTGATGGCATATGCTTACCTGGTAGTGAGCCCTCCAAGTATGGAACAGTATTACGAAGAGGTTTGTTTTTTATGGCTTCCTGGAACATTGATGAGTGTGGGATAGATGCTTGATTTGAATGACAAATTTAAAAAGGAACCAACTGATTAATATAAGATCATTTAAATTTTTAAGATCGTTGTTGTCTTGTGTTTTTCCAAGCCCTTTCATGCAAGGAACACAAATGTTTACAGGTAACAATTATGAGCACACTTACTGCGAAAGGCGGTCATTTAGCTAGTTTCAGTACTTATCTTTTAGTTTTGGGTTACCAATTGCGTAGGATGGTGTTGAATGACAGATGTAGAGTAGGATTAGATTGTATCAGTCTAGAAAAGTTCTAGTTGTAAGAGGAAGCAATAGAACTCTAACTGTCTCGACCATATCATAACATTTTTCCGTGAGCGACCTTTGAAGTACTCTAATTTAACTATCTGTTTGTGTCACGCGACAATGAATTTGATATTGTTTACTACATGAATTATAATCAGATCTTTTTACGTGGTCTTTACTTAAAATAACATCATTGATTATGTTTTTGTCACTTCGCGCTTGTGAATGCTATAGTCTACTAAGAAGACAATCTTTAGATGGCAGCTGCAGCATCAAATACGATAAACTCTAAGAAGGACATCAGATACCCTGAAATAGAAGATCAAGCACTACAGTTTATTTTGGATTGTTGTGAATCCGGCATTTCAAAATACACAAAGTTCTTGGAGGTACATAATTTCTCTTCTTTACTACTGGAGTGAAACTTGTGAGTAAATTTCATTTGGGATTGCATTGTCTTTTATTCGATATATGTTAATGGCCCCACTCGGTGATTCCATCGAATGGGGCCCACGTAGATGAAAAGAACACCTCTGAACTTAGCTAAAACGGATTAAACCTTCAAGGATAACACATACTTCAGAGAAATATAGAACTATTTCAGCAAATCTATAATCAACAGTACTTAGTATTTTGAATATCCATTTGATTGGCTTTACCTATATGCTAAAGTGGTGGTTTACAAAAACTCTCTATTACACTAGCCACTTTAATTCATACATTTATTTTTATTTTTATTTTCAAAAATAATTCAGTGATGAAAGATGGAAGATTTAAGCTAAGATTTTATAAGTGTAGGTCTTATGTTCTGGAGTCCACTTTATACTATGAGTGGATGTAGTGGCATTGAGAATCCTTGATGTTCTTGCTTTTGTTGGAAAATAAACACAGTAGAGGTTGGAATTTGCACACTTGATTAAAGAAGATGATCCAAAAATAATCTGCACCAAATAGTTTGTTAGTCTTGAATCCAAGGCATGCCGAAGCGTTTTCTTCAATGCAAGATTATTGCTCTTTATACTAGAGCATTCCATGATAATTCATATTCAAGATACAATAGATTCTTTTCTTTGAAAGTATAAAAATAAGAGGAGTCTTTGATCTCTTGTCACACCGTAAGACCAAATCCAAACTCCATCTCCAAATCAAAATTTTCTTTTAAAAGACTTAATAAAAGACAAAGTGGGGAAGGAGATTCAAAGGGTGTGTAAAAACTTTCATTTTTTTCTTGGGTAAAGATGGTTAATAAAGAGAAAACTATGAAAAAATGTGATCTAAAATGAACGGGTGCGACCCATCAACGATGTGCCTTGGTGCCTCCAGCGCCACCTGGGGCACAAAAGTGTTCTCCAAGGTGCATGAAGGATTTAAAAGGACCAAACTCCAACATCTATCCACTAAAAATTATGTACAGTTATCAAACAACCACTTTGATTAAAATTTTCAAGCTATTTGTGTTATACTCTGTTTTTTCTCCATGAATTGATGATCGCTATTAAACCTTGCCCTTGAAGTAATATATGATAATTGAAAGAGAAATTTGTGATTAAATGGCAGAATGATTTTCTATTCAGGATTCAATGGTATTATTTTATTCAATGGCTTATCTCTTAGGTTTGGTTTGAATAAAAATTATACAAAGTATTGTAGATAGCTAGTCTTTGAATTTTTCTTTCAAAAATAGCCAAATTTTCAAACGTATATAACATATAGCTATTTTTAAAATTTTCATTTCAATCGGGACCAATTTTTTTATCAATCAATGACGAACAAGGTAGATCATGGAAAAAGTAGTAATCTTTGTTAACCGACCGGTAAATAAACTCTCAGATTCATATATAAAGATCTTAGATGCCAGATTTGGCTTGGGGCGGCCTCCTAGTGCGGCCAACCTAGCCAAATCTAATAGGGTGGCTAGATCTAATGCCGCCATCCTCCTCGGTGCCGTCGTAGTTTTCTCTCTTTTTAAAAAAATATATTTATTTTTTTCCTGTTTATGGTCGGTTGAATCAATCCAAACCAAAATAAATTCGGGTAATTCAGCGATAAACAAAATATATCATTTATTCATAAACAGAGTATAAGCCACTATTAGATTGTGAACAGCGCATTATTCCACCGTTTAATCCTGAATTCCTCGAACTGAAATGCATAGTAGGGACAACCGTATGACTGTAAAAAAATTATCTGCTACTCATAAATTCATAAACAGTTATCATTTAGACACACATGGCATCTTTTTTAAGGCGCAGACACATGACGTTTGCTGATAACATTCATGTAAGACATGGAATATAGACTCTCTCTACAACTTTGCTTGTGTGAGCAGGGAAGTGGCTCTTCGGACTCTGCAATAACATCTCTCAAGCAGGCAAATCGAAGCCTGTTGCTGAAACAATTAGCTACAGACCTTTGTACATCGGAGCGTCGAATCCTATTCAGAGCCCAATATGTGAGTTGTCTTGTAATTTTATGCTCGAGACTTTAATTTTAAGACTTAGCTTATATAACATGATGAAACGCTAATGACTTTGATATTGAACATATACGATCATTTTTGTGCAGATTTTACGTCGAAAACTGAGAGATATGAAGACCGGCGAATTGAGAGCTCTAAACATATTGAATGGATTCAAAAAGTTGTTCAAGTAGAAAAAACACAGATGTTTGATCTTAACATCTTTAATCCATGTAGAAACAAAACAAAACCATTATGATATATATATATAAATTTGAAGAATCCTCCATGCAAAATTGCTAGCTTTTCGTTACCAAATCTACTAAAATATATGTGCATGAAAAACATGGGTGGCTTTGAAAAAAAGGAATGAAAAACATGGGTGGCATAAGAAACATTGGTGCTACTATGTCTGGTTGATATACAATAATAATATAGACACATTTCTCTACGCCGGCTGACTCCATCAGCTTTTTCTTTCAATACAAGAAAAAAAATCATTTTTTCTTCTTTTAAATTATAAAAATATGTAATAAAGAGTAATAAAATTACTTAAAAAATAGCCCTTCCACTTTATTAGAGGCTATGGCAATCGAAATCGTGTATAGTCTTTTTCACTGAAATAGACTATACATAATTTATATTTTTTTGTATAATGTATCCAATATATTACGTGTCGTCTTTAAATTCATTAGGAAATAAGATTTTGCATCGTTTTAATCTAGATTCGTTTTTTAATATAAAATGTTTAGAAATTTTAATTTTTGTTAAATTTACAGTATTCTAACTTATATTTAATAAAATAGAAATGATAAAATATATTTTAATATATAATAAAATACATTATTTATAAATTTAGGGGATAAGCTAAATATACTCGGTATGGGCTAGAAATTTGATATAATCGGTAAATAATATTAAAATTATGTAATAAACTATACAAACACCTAATTTTTTATAATTACATAATTTTTTAATATCTAATAATTACATAAGCATCATTAACAAAATAATTTATTTTTTAAAAAATATACCTTTAATAATACGTCAGTTCGTTTAAAAATCGCAATGTAGGTCAAATTCATTAACCCCTTTTAATTAAATAAATCATTAATAATCACTCGAGTAAAGAAATACGTCTCCGACCGTCAATCTCTCCTCCTCCCCCTCTCCGGACCTCCTCCATGGCCGCCGCCGCCGCCGCCGCCGGTACCTTCTCTTTCTCCTCCTTCTCTACTCCCAACACAGCCACCCGCCGCTCCTCCTTCGCCCCCGTCTCCTTGAATCTGGCCCGAAAAAGGTGGAGTGGCCGCTTCGTTTGCCGCATTGGTACGGCAAAGGTGCAGTCTTTCCCGCCTCCACTGTGCTTGTTTGTTCTGACATCGTTGTTCTCGGTAGAATTATGTTTAAATGGTAAAGATTGCTCTTTTTGATCGTGTTTGGGGGTGGTGATTTGCAGTCGGAAGCTATGGAGGAGTCTGATGCAAACCGGCTTGAAGTGAAGGAGTGGGAGGTGGCCAAGCTGCAGGAAGAGCTGGCTGCCAGTCAGGGGATCACGATCAGACGGCGGCCACCAACGGGTCCTCCCCTGCACTACGTCGGTCCCTTTGAGTTCCGGATTCAAAACGAAGGTAACACTCCGAGAAACATTTTGGAGGAGATTGTGTGGAACAAGGACGTGGAAGTTTCGCAGGTGAAGTGCTTGATTACGTTTTTTTGTTTCAGTTAAGATTTTGATGTAAATGTCTGTCTTTTTGTTGTTTTGTGAGGTCTGTTGATGGTGTTGATGGAATGTATGATATTTGGTAGATGAAAGAAAAGAAGCCATTGAAGGCTGTGACAAAAGGCCTTGAGACGGCTCCGCCTGTTCTTGATTTTGTGGGGGCATTGAGGGCTTCATATTCGCGGACAGGATTGCCTGCTTTGATTGCAGAAGTGAAGAAGGCATCTCCAAGTAAAGGAGTGTTGAGGGAGGATTTTAATCCGGTATGTGCTTGCCATAGTCTTCTGTTTTTTTTCCTCTCTTGTTTACATCTGTATATGATTTTGATAATATATTATTTATGTGCTTGAATATGGCTAGCTTCTTGGGTTGATTGCTATGGATTGAAATCTGATGCACGTTTCTCATTATAGGTATCCGTTGCTCAAGCATATGAGAAAGGTGGAGCGGCGTGCCTTAGTGTTTTGACTGATGCAAAATATTTTCTGGTATAGATATGCTACTTTCAGTTTATATTACTTTTCTATCTGGTTGTTGACTTGTCATGGCTGCAGACTCAGGCTAGTTATACTTGCATACACCATTCTTCTGTTGCTAATTGTTGTTCTTATATGTCTAAGGGAAGTTTTGAAAACCTTGAAGCAATAAAGAAGGCTGGAGTGAGGGTATGTTGAAATTTTGGGTCTTTGCCTTCAGTGTATCTACTTCATCATGTGCATTTTTAGTTATGTTTTTAAACTGCAGTGTCCTCTTCTATGCAAAGAATTCATCATCGATGCTTGGCAAATATACTACGCTCGAACAAAAGGTGCAGATGCAGTTCTTTTGATTGCTGCCGTGTTACCTGATATTGACATACAATACATGACAAAAATTTGTGCAAAGCTTGGAATGGCAGCACTAGTTGAGGTTTGTAAACTAATTTTTGGTCATCCTCTTTGACTATAATAGAGCTATTTCTTGTTATTTAATCAACCTTTAAATTTGAATTTTCATGCATATTTGAAACGTTTGTTGATATTTTTTAGTGACCGAAATATTCTCATTAATACCCAATAAAATATTAATAGCAAATTTGCAATGTGGTAGCTTTGAAATATTTATACAATTCAAATTGCTTGGCAACAAATATGGATCACCGATATGATCTGGGAAAGCAGATAGTAATGGTTGGTGGTAGGAAAATGGAAATTTGATAAGGTTAATATAAGCATAATGATTTCAGTGTCTTAGATGTCTCGAGTTTTTAATGGTTTGGAAAATATTTCCGACTCCTATATTTTGAATTACCATTGAACCATTTCAGTCAGCTATAGATTGTTTATTAATATATGTATATAATAACTCTAAAATACTTCTAGAACTGCTGAGCTTTTGCTAAAATCTGCCATACTAAGTAAATAAGATATTTAACATATGCATAGACACTTTCCATTTTATTTTTTATTATCTCTCTTCTTCCTTACATTAAGTGTTCTGTTTACCTTTTAGGTGCACAATGAAAGGGAAATAGACCGTGTTCTTGGACTAGATGGCATCCAGCTTATTGGAATTAACAATCGTGATCTTGGTAAGCTTATTATATAATCTTAAAGGCTGGCTACATCAAAATGGCCAGAAGCCATTCATTTGGATTTCATAGGATATTGAATTTTTGCTCTATTTCTAAAATTTATCCTTCACGAGGGGCTAAATTAGATAGCAATTTTGTCGAGCAGAAGTGAGAATAAAGAAGTGGAAGAGTAGGGATGAAAGGAAATGATTGGGGACAGGGAAGCTTTGTAGGAGTGGTTGAAGTCGTCCTCTGTTTTTTGCATGAATTTATTGGTGGAAGTTGGCCTCTGAAAATTGAGTTTAGGGTTTCACTGAAATTCTTCTGTTTCATATTTATTTTTATACGACTTTGCATGTTGGCAGAAACATTTGAAGTTGATAACAGTAACACTAAGAGGCTTTTGGAGGGAGATCGTGGTCAGAGAATTTGTGAAAAAGACATTATTGTAAGTGCTTTCATGTTTTTTGTTGCACTGGCAAAATCTATATCTATAAAGTTTATGTTGGGATTAGAGCTAACATGACCAACTGAAGGTGACTGGAAAAATCTCATAATTATGGTTATTAACTGTTATATGTCAAAAGTTGAAGAGCTATAGGGTTCTTAGTTACAAACATTTTATGTGTTTTAGTATCCTCCCGTAGTGGCTGGGTTTTAATTTGCTTTAGATCTGTAGGCTGCAGTTTATCTTGTGAATGAACCTGGTCTTGTTGATTTGCAGGTGGTGGGTGAATCTGGTTTGTTTACACCGGATGATATTGCTTATGTGCAGGAAGCTGGTGTTAAAGCGGTGAGTTTGTTAAAATTGCTTGATGCTTTGCTGCAAATTTGGGACATGAACTACTACTACTTTAATGTTCTTTTAGGAGCACTTTCAAGTGGTGCTGGATTTTGCCTTCTGATATGCAGCTCACATTCATATATGTTGAAAATGGTTGAAATAAAATGTTTCAATGTTGAATCGAAAATTGGTTATACCATATCTGGTGTTGCACTTGCATTCGCAAATATGTTAACCTTTTTAGTGAAGTAATGCTAAATTGTTTCATTTGCTATTTTGTTCCAGGTTTTGGTTGGGGAATCAATCGTTAAACAAGCCAATCCGACGCTTGGAATCCAAGCTCTTTTTGGAAAAGATATTTCTAAATGATGTTTGTATTTGTTATTCATAGCTGTGCAATCTGTTAGATGAAGTTGTAGAAAGCAAGTATTTCGAACAGGGATATGAGCAAAAGGAAATAAATGAACGAGAAATAATGTGCCTCGATAATTAGTATTAACTATTAAACCAAACCAGACTGAGTAATGCTATACTGGTCTGGTAAGTTTGAGGTATAGTTTTAAACACCGTATGCCCCGTTTTATCCGATACTGCATTTTGGTACTTTAAATTCGGTATGATTTAAACACCATTTTAATTTTTACCCCTTTTTAAAGTGTAAAATTTTCACAATATCTGATTTTTTTGTTGAAAATTTTGGTATATTAATTGGTATTTAATAAAATATTGATGATAAAATGTATTTTTTGATATTTAATAAAATATTTTATTTTTAAATTTTAAACATTATTTAAATCAGTTTTATCCGGTTGAACCAAATATATTTTGTAGTCTAAAAATCCAGTACAACCACCGGTGCTTGTTTAAAATTATGGTTTGAGTATTGTTTGTGATACCTGAGAAAACCTTTTATATAATTTTCTATGTACGTGCCAATTTCTGTATAATAGTTCACATTTCTGATTGCGTGGTTGAATGGCCGATGGGTGCCTGATCGACAACATTTTATTTATAATAATTTCTTTTAGATTTCCTAATTATATTAAAAGGTTTTAGTTTACGAGTTTATAGTTTTTGTTTGGAGTCTAGTTTAGTTATTTTCACGTGAGAGGATTCAGTCTTGTTTAATTGTTTTCCATTCGTCATATTTAGTTCTTTTGTTTCTAACTGAACTCGGAAGATGTTCACGTCTATTAGTACAACACGTGTTGGCCTTTGAGCCTCGTAGATTGATTTCAGAAAAAAAATGAAGTTATTTTTGTAGTTCTTTGTTTCGATTTTCTATCCTTTTTCTTCCCTCCTCTTCTTCAATGAAGAAGATAACTGAGTGGAGCGTGCATGTTGCACCAAATGTATACTTTATTGTATATACCCATTTGGGGAACACCTTGAAAGCTGGAATGGGGGAATATTTACAGCACAAATCCTTATGATAGTGGCCTAACAGCAATCTCTATAAAGAGTACAGATGCATGCAGAAAGAGTAGAAAGTGGTTTACATTTGACAATACGCCAAGAGCATTTACACCGGACAGTTTTGGTTGATACTTCAAAGATTCAATGCGAGTAATACTTGCAGGATACCAGCCCACGGGAAAACTGTCTGAGAAAACATGTATTACCATGTCAATGTTACAGCTAGTTCAAGAAGAACCTCGGATACCAGCCCACGGGAAAACTGTCTGAGAAAACATGTATTACCATGTCAATGTTACAGCTAGTTCAAGAAGAACCTCCACTTGTTTTACAGTTTGTTGCCTCTCCTCGCGTTTCAATCTGACTGCAACGGACTCCGGATCAAGTCTTTGTACACTCGTTGAATCTATGTCTACTGAACGTATTTCTCTAAGCAGTTCGTCCACTTCTCTCAGAAAATCAACTCGTAGTAGCGGGTTCTCATCCATAGGTGAAAGCTCTGGAGGACCTTCGTGCTGAAATGGAAAATAAAATATTGAGTGTCCATTCTCTGGTTTCTTTTAGTTGAACATGGGCATGTACCCTTCAATGTGGCCGCTTGACATTTTGTGTTAAGATCAAAGGAACACAGAAAAATTCGAGTTTTAATAATCATGCAACTATAAATTGTAGGAAGTATTAGTCATTCAAGTTCACTCAAAAGTGATGTCAAAAGTTTCACTTCGTACTGGAAAGAGCCTTAAAAACATTAAAAAATGTCAAATTTATGGTAGAATATAACATTGCAGTCACTGAAGCAAAACAGGGCAGCCCACCACACTTTTCAACCTCATACGTACACAAGAGGAAAATGCAAGAAAAAAGAAAGCAAAGTAGTTTCTGTGGCTCAAATTACCAGTTAAATCTGTTGTTTTGTTATTTGTGATATCCGAATTTTATCAGTGCTGATTGGCAGAAATTACCGTATTAATGTCAAAGCCAGCAGGAACAAGTATACTGAAAGGATCCTCTCTTGGAAAGGTCTCCACCATGCACTTCCGACATCTATTAAGCCACTCATCATCATCAAATCCATCATAAAGATTTAAAAACTCATTAAGTAATCTCATGGAAGGAGAAGCCTGCTTTTTCAGAATCACTGTCTGACAAGATTTAGATATGATGATCAGCCAAGGAAAACATATTTTCACCTTAAGATTGTTTATCTCAACAAGACATGTGGAATAGCAAATTACACCCACCAATACAAAGACTGGAGCAAACCTCGACTCTTCGATATAATAGGTCCAGACCTCTAATAACATCCTTTTCGTCCTTTAGAGGAACAAGAAATGAGCAATAAAATAACAAAAATCATGGCTGCCATCCTTGCAGTAGTATTAGTAACAAGAAAGGCAAATTAACAAGTAACATACATCGCAGCGAACAAGATCAAGGCGATTCCATATAACCATTAGAACAAGTTCAGTAACCTCACCTTGGTCAGCCGCTTCCTCAATTTTTTAAAAGGAAAGAACAATTGTTATTGGTTAGGTTAGCTAGATAAATGCAAACAAAGAAGTTTTCAGCAATATACTTCTTGTTAGGGGGTTTGAAAACAGGAAAGTAAAAAAAAACTAAGCCCTCCCTATTTAACTTTCTCACTAAACAATGAATATTATACAAAGACAACATCAAATTTCTCTCATAATTTAGAATTTAAAAGCATACCTCTTCAATTTCCTTTTCAGCTCTAATAAAACTTGAAACTAATCTTCTTGCCTTTCTAACTTCTTCATCCAGAAATCTCTTTAACCGCAAGCCAATCTCACGGTACACAGATATTTTCTTATTTTCTTCTTCTTCCTCTTCTTGACATCTCCTTTCAAACTCCTTTGTCTTTTGTCGCTGGCGTGCTTGCCATTCCTAAACTAGACAAAAAAAATGTCAGAGACCATGCCACTCACAATACCAAACTAGCAACAGGGCACCAAATAAAGGTGGTAATCACCATTTTCATCAAACAATGGAACTTTCAGCAATAACTAAATATTAAATAAATATGTCATAGATTCCAAACAAACTGATGCAGGACAAGTTTGACATTGACTTGGAATATGCATCAAGAGTTAAAAAGACATTTTATTTAAAAGATTTTCAGATTAATGATTAATTTTCCCTACTTGTATTTGGATTCCTAGCATTGTTTGGCTTTTATTTAGTTCTGTCGTCATGTTATTAGATCTCTTGAGGTTATAAATGTAAGACCTTGAGCCTCACAGGTTGAATATAAATATAATTGTTTGAACAAAGATTATTGTTTTTTTGGTAGATTCCGAAGCTTCTCTTCTTCTTATTCTTACCTTCTATCGCCAAGAATTCAATTTTCTCTTCCCTTTTTTCCAATAAATTGCTTTATTTCTTCCACACAATTCCCATCGTATGCGGGCTTTTAACAATACCAGCAAAGCTAGAAGCCACCAATTTGAAGATGTTAAATGCTACAACTATCTATTTAAACCAAATCGGACTTGCTACAAAGATAAAGCAACATCTTCCTATACATTGAAAAATATTTCAAAAAGTTGATCAAATACAAACAATCCCAACATAGAAAAAAGAAAAACGAAACACAAAAAAACAGCTGACCTCATCCCAGACCTCCTTGGCAAGGCCGGAATCAGGGTCATACTCTTTGGGAATCCGTACTCGTCCATCTCCTTCTCGCTGCGGCTGCATGCCACTACATATTCTCAAGACACAAAGAGCACAAGACGAGTGAGCAGGTATAGTATCACAATACCCAGAAAAAAAAAAGAGTAGCAATGAAAAAGTTGGGAATTTAGAAGGACCTGAAAATGGAGAGGTGTGAGGAGTGCGAGGACGGAAAGGAGGAGGAGGAGGAGGTGAAGAGGAGACGGCCACAGGCGAAGGCCAAGGCCTCCACTGGAGCAAGCAAGTACGCATGCAAGCACAGGATGAGCTCAAGGGGTTTTAGACCCGATTAAAAGTCCGTTTATGCGCTGGCTTGTTTAAATGGTTGGGTTAGGCATTAGATCGGACCGCATTTTGGCTTGGTTTTGGATTTAAGTGTTAAATACATAGTTAGTGCAAATTTATTGCCCACGCCGAGTAAACCAAATGATGTGTAATGTTAGGGTCTAGTCCCCTGAATATTGTACCCTCGAATTAGCCCTATGACATATAATTTGTTGTAGATTTTTTTTTAAAAAAAAGAAGCTCTATGCTTTATTAGTTATTTATAACATTTTATTTTGAATAAATTAGGATTCGGCTCGATTTCTTGGATTTGGCTTTGAGTTGGCCTAATCCTATTTATTAGTGTTTTCAAATTAAGAGTTGGGAGAATTAACTCATCGAGAAGACTAAAAATACTAATAACTAAAGCGATTAATGTTCGGTTGCCCCTCTTTCATAAATACATAAAATTATAACCCTGTTTTAGACAAAAATATGATTTTATAGATTTGCTTTGTTGAAATGAATAAAAACAACGTCAGACACTTTTTTTCTTTGGGTTTTGGATTTTGGGTTTTGTGTTTTGGAGAAAAAAGGTTACGAGGGGAGAATAGATTGAAAAAAGGTAAATATTTTATTGAGATTCATTGTAATCGTCGATGGTAATTTTGTCAAGTTCTTAATTTATAATATTCTTTTATTATTATCTTCACAGTTTGCCCCATAGTTTTTCACTAAATTTATGGTTTTCCATGAAATATTTGTTTGTCTATTTTGAAAGGTATTTCCTTTCGGATTAGTTTGATGTATTTATTTCAATTGGAACATTTCATTGTTGTGTGTTGAAACGAGGATTTAGTTGTTTGGTTAATCCCAACAAATGGTATCAAAGCCAAGTTAGTTGGTTGTAGATTATAATTGTTGATATTTGACGGCTGCTAGGTGTTCGATGAAATTTCTAAGAGTTTAGTTGGTGTATTTGTGATTTATATTTCAATGAGATGGTTGATAAGAAGCACATTAAGATGATATTTCTTAAGGGGCCGAGTAACTGATGTTGGAAAGGAAAGATGATTGATCATCTATATTCCAAGGATTTGTATGAACCTATTACTGGTCAGAAATCGGGAGAGGTGACTGATAAACATTGGAATAAGTTGGATAGGAAGGCTATGACCTGCTTGATAGAATGGACAGATAAAGTTGTGTATTATCATGTTTCTGAATTGACATCCTCAAAATCTATATAGGATAAACTCTAAGAAGTTTATGAGAGGAATACTGTTGGCAACAAGACTCTTTTGATAAGGAAATTAGTGAACTTGAGGTATAAAGATGGAAGTAACATAAGTGAACATCTCAATGAAATGAAGAGTATTATTACTCTACTTGCCTGGATGAAGATGACTAGATGAGGAATGACAAGTTATCCTGTTCTTCAACACATTGCATGAGAACTGGGAAACATTAGTGATCTCTTTGAGAAATGCTACTCCGGATAGAAAACTCATAATGGATATGATAACAAGCAGTTTACTAAATGAGGAGGTGAGAAAAAACTCTACTAACTTCAAAGTCTCATGCATTAGTGTCAAAAGTGGCAACAGGTAGTAGATCAAGAAATAGGGACACATACAGAAGGGACAAGAGTTGATGAAGGTCTAAATCAAGGAAGCACTTGAAGTATTAGTATTGTGAGAAGACCAATCATTTCAAGAAGGATTGTTAGAAGCTTAAGAAAGACTTGAAAAATAAGGACAATAAGGATCAAGGAGAAATGAATACTAATGTTGTACATGATGATGACATGGTGATTCTTTATGATTGTGGGAATGATTGTTTGACAGCTAATTGTGATGCTAGTTGGGTAGTTGACTCGGAAGCATCATTCCATGCAACTCCAAGTAGAAATTTCTTTACACCTATGAACCTTCGGATTTGGGTATAGTGAAGATGAGAATTAGTGATACTTCCAAAATTGTGGGACTTGGAGATGTGCATATAGTAACAAACATGGATTACAAATTGGTGCTTAAAAATATCACACATATTCCATATTTGAGGATGAGTTTATTGTCAATTGGAGTGCTTGATGATGAAGGATTTGGTTCGTAATTTAAACAAGGTGTGTGGAAACTTGTGAAAAGTTCTCTTGATGTTGCTAAAGGGAAGAAGTGTTATAGTTTATATAAGACTGAGACGAGTCTAGTTTGATAAAAGGTTAATACCTCCTCACTAGATTCCACTACTTATTTGTGACACTATCGATTATGACATACGAGTGAGAAGGGACTAGAGACGTTGAAAAAACTAAATCTCTTTCCCAAGTTCAAGGGCATCACAATTAGTTCTTGTGACCATTGTTTGGTAGGGAAGCAACGTAGGACATCATTTGTAAACACAAGTACAAGGAAGCTAGAAGTTCTTGAGTTGGTACACATTGATATGTGTGGGCCTATGGAGGTAAAATCTCTTGGTGGTTCTGTTTATTTTGTCACTTTTATTGTTGATACTTCTAAGAAGGTGTGGGCTTATGACATGAAAAATAAAAATGATATTTTTGGCATTTTTAAGAATTTTTATTTATTGGTTGAAAGAGAAACTGATAAGCTCTTAAAATGCCTTATAAGTGATAATGATGGTGAATATTGTTCTGTTGAGTTTGATGAATTATGTAGCAAACATGAGATTAGGCATGAGAAGATGGTTCCTTATACTCTTCAACATAATGGAGTGGCTGAAAGAATGAATAAACCATCTCTAAGAAGATTAGAAGTATGTTGTCTTTAACTAAGCTACCTAAAAGCTTATGGGGTGAGACCATGAGCACTTGGGTTGCAAAGATTGGCCGATTCCACTCGGAATCGGCCGATTTAAATCGGATTGGTGGCAATTCGCATCAAAAAATCGGCTCGAATTGGTCCGTGAATCGGCCGATTCCACCCGATTCGAGCCACTACAGAATCGGCTCAAATCAGCCGATTCCGGAAGGTGGCAGGAGGGGTGACCGGGGGGGGGGGCTAGGGGCAACGGCGGCGGGGGGGGAGGACGGGGTGGCAAGGGTGGCAATGAGGCACTGGGGTGGGCAGGGGGCGAGGCTGGGGGGGGTGGTGGGGGGTGGGGGTGCGACGGGGCGGGGAGGGGTGGCGGTGGCGATCGAGGGGAGGGAAGATGGGTGCCGTCGGGGAGAGAGAAGGGGGGATGAAATAGTGGTCGCATTCTCGTAATTAAAAGTTGACTCCACTCTGACTCAAGTTAAAAATAATAACTAACTCCAAATAATTCAAAAAAATCCAAAAAACTATGGAAAAATATCATAAAATATAATAAACATTATAACATAAAAATGACATTAGAATGACATGTTTTATAACTAATAACCCACCAATTTTGACTAAGTTGAAATTTTTGTATAAGACCGATTTGGACCGAATCAACTGAACTCGATTCCTGACCGATTTAGACGCGATTCGATTTGATTCAGTGACTCCCTCAAAATCAATTCTAATTTCGATACTGATTTTTACAATTATGGTGAGCACACAACTTGTTATTTGATCAATAGATCTCTCATATATGCTTTGGACAATAACAAACCAGGAAAGAGTTTGGAGTGATAAAAATGTCACTTATTCTCATTTAAGAGTCTTTGGTTGTAAAGCCTTTTACCCCACATATGCCCAAGGAGTAAATGGAGCAAAGGGCTAAGCTTGACTCTAGAGCCAGTGGAATATATTTTTCTGGGATATGGTGATGATAAGTTTTGGAAACAAACTTTTGGTTCCTAAGAATAGAAAATTGATTTGAAGCAGAGAAGTAGTTTTCAAGGAGGATCAAATAGTTGAGGACATTGACAATGAAAAAGTTCCTCAAACAAAATCTCAGGAAAGTTTAGAAAAGATAAAATACCCTTCAACCTCAACTAAAAGCGAAGACGAGGCTCAGGATGACATAATTATTCCCCCACATAGTGATAATGAGGGTGAGGATGTGGTGTCAGGAGGATATTTCTAATGAGTTTGTTAATGATGTTGGGATAAGAATAAATAAACTTTGATCAAGTGGCAACCAACTAATGTGAGGAGATCGGCTCGAGAACTAGTTCCATCAACAAAATATCCATCATCAGGATCTGTAAAAATTACTAAATGTGGAGAACCAAAAAATTTCAGTGAGGTCAAAACTCATGTAGAAAAGGAAAAGTAGTGGAAGGAAATGCAAGATAAGATGAAATCTTTGCATGAGAATCACACTTATGAGTTGGTGGATCTTCCTATGGGGAAGAGAGCATTAAAGAACAAATGGGTCTACATGATCAAACATAAAAACAAACAACACACAACCAAGGTACACGGGGCAAGGTCTGAAGACGGTGAAGGGCTTTGGACTAGAAGAAAAGTATTGATTTTGATGAAATTTTTTCTTCTGTTATTAAAATGTCTTCTATTAGAATTGTTTTGGCTTTGGCTGCAAGTTTGGATTTATAAGTTGAACAACTAGATGTGAAGATAGCCTTTCTTCATGGTGATCTTAAGGAGACTATATACATGGAGCAACAAGAGGGTTTTAAAGTCAGAGGAAAGGAACATATTGTGTGTAGACTGAAAAAGGGTTTGTATGGTTCAGAAGCAAGCTCTTAGACAGTGGCACAAAAATTTTGATTCCTTCATGGAAAGGGATGAGTATAAGAAGTCCGTTTTTTTATCACTGTGTGTTCATCAAGAGGTTTGATGATGGTGACTTTATTATTCTATTGCTTTATGTGGATGACATGTTGATTGTAGAACATGATGGAACCAATATTGCAAGTTTAAGGAATAACTTGAATAAATCCTTTACAATGAAGGATTTGGGATTAGCAAAGAAAATCTTGGGTATGTCCATTCGGCGTGATAGGAGAGCTAGAAAGCATTAGGTGTCACAGGAAAAGTACATAGAAATAATACTTGAAAAATTCAATATAAAAGATGCAAAGCCAATTAGAGTTCTACTTGGGGGTCACTTTAAGTTGAAGAAAAGTGACTTAAGTGAAACGAAAATTAAGGAAATTACAAAGATTCTTTATGCTTCTGCTGTTGGTAATTTGATGTATGTTATGGTTTGTACAAGGCCAGATATAATATATGCAGTCGGAATAGTTAGTAGATATTTAACAAATCCAAGTGAAGAACATTGACAAACAATTAAATGGATAATGAAGTATTTGAGAGGTACATCCAAAATATATTTGTGTTTTAGAAGTGATAAACCTTTATTGGTTGGCTATACCGATGCAGACATGACAGGTGACTTGGAGACAAGAAGGTCAACATCTGGGTTTGTTGTTAATTTTGCTAATGGGGTTGTGTCTTGCCAGTCTAGGTTGCAAAAGTGTGTTGCATTATCTACAACTGAAGCCAAATTTATTGCTACTACAGAAGCTTGCAAGGAGATGCTATAGTCGAAGAGATTTTTGAATGAAATTGGTATTAAATAGGAGAGATGCATTGCACACTGTGATATCCAGAGTGCAATTCACTTGAGTAAGAATTCAAGTTTTCATTCAAGGAGCAAACACATTGATGTGAGATATCACTGGATCAGAGATGTGTTGGAAAGTAAATCTCTTGAGCTAGCAAACATTCATACTGAAAGGAATATTTCAGACATGATAACTTAAGTTGTGTTAAAGGAAAAACATGTTTACTACAGGATTGGAGCAGACATGGATGGAGCTTCCCATGCCGGCTAGAGGTATTTGATGGAGTCAGGAAGGGGAGGTTTGTTGGGTTGTCCCTCCTCCGTATACATTAAATTGTAACTCTATTTTGGGCAAAAGTTAAGATTTTGTAGATTTTTTTCGTTGGAAGGAATAAAAGCAACGTCAGGCGATTTTCTTCTTGGGTTTTGGGTTTTGGGTTTTGGAGAAAAAGGATGAGGGGAGAATGGATTGAAGAAAAGTAAATGTTTTGTTAAGATTCACTTGCAATCGTCATTGGTAACTTTGCAAGTTTTTAATGTATAATATTCTTCCATTATTATCTTCTGTGACTTTATATTAATTTTGTAGAAATTACAATAAATTAGTATTGAAGAATTTGTTCTCTAATGGATCTTTTCTATATCAAATTGTGATATAATTAATTTGAGATTAACCGTTTGGCCCGTGATTTTCCCCAATTTGGAGTTTTCCATATAATATTTGTTTGTCTATTTTGAAAGGTATTTCTTTTCTAATTGGTTTGGTGTGTCTATTTCGATTGAAACATCTCATTGTTCTGTATTAAAATGAGGATTTAATTGTTTGGTTAATCCCGACAATTAATTATGACACATCAATTACTTATTTATTTATTTATAGCACTCTATCACAAATCCTTTTTATCCTCCAACATTATTTCTTATCAAAAGTGACCTTTCATATCAAGTTGGAACGGCAATAATTTTCTTGTTAAAGTTGGAGCTGCATTTGGTATTTCTACAACTGTGAAATTCTCATATAATTAATGTACTCATTAGTAGTTTCCATGAACTGTTTGAGCTTCTCTTCTCCAAGTGTGAATTTTTTCAAGGTGGTTTGTAGGACTAGGTGGTAAAAAATGATATTCCAAGTGAAAAATGATTTACCACTAACAGACGACAAAAAAAAAAAATGATCCAAATATGGAGGCTGTGTCCCAGAAATACCTTTTCCCGCTTGAAAACTTTGTTTCCATTCTTTCATTTATTTCTGGCTGATGATAAGGTCATTTTGAAGATCTTCTTTAACTTCTGGAAAGGAGATTGGTAAGAAAAAATAGTATGTTTTTTGTGCACCAGTCCTCATGTTGGCTCCAGTGTAACCACTAGTGGGCCAATAATTGATCATTGGTTAATTGAGATTAAACCCAAGTTGTCAATTCCAACCAAAAAGGGTTTGGATTCATGTGCATCGGATAGTTATCTCTGTCAATATTCTAGCCGGCCGGTCTCAAGCCAGAACAAAGAAGGATAACGTTAGAAAAAACCTCTAGTCATTAAAATTTTATCACTGGCAATCACATGAATCCATATCTTTCCTATCGGGTGGAAGGATTTTTAGTTAAAAAAAAAAACAATAGCAATAATGGTTAAGAATGAAATGGGGACAATCAAACTCAGCTCAACCTTGTCCTTTAAATATTGGATTCATATGTGTTGGGGGTAATGTGTAGAGATTGAGTCACACAGACATGGAGAAGGTAACACAAGATGAAACTCTTCCTTTGTTTGAAACCAAGGAAGCCAAAGGCAGGATTCTCCACAGGCTTTACCTGGCTTCCATGGCAGCTGGGATATCACTGATATTAGCATACAGATGGATCCACATCCCAACAGCAAAGGATGCCATGATCAAGAGATGGGCATGCATTGGCATGCTTGCTGCAGAGCTCTGGTTTGCCTTCTACTGGGTCCTCTCTCAAATCCCTCGTTGGATGCTTGTCCATCGCTTCACTTTCAAGGATAGACTTCTGCAGAGGTACAAAATTAGTCTGCAGTTACACTGCTAAGATTGCATGATGGTGTAGTATAATAAATTCTTCTTGTTTAATGGTTTCTCTGTTTTCAGATATGGGGAAGAGCTGCCTCATGTGGACATATTTGTTTGCACAGCGGACCCAACAATTGAGCCTCCCCTGCTTGTCATCAACACCATCCTATCAGTCATGGCTTATGATTATCCCACTGAGAAACTGAGTGTCTACCTCTCTGATGATGGAGGCTCGGAGCTCACCTTCTATGCATTTCTACAAGCTGCAGAGTTTGCCAAACACTGGATTCCTTACTGCAAGATGTATAATGTGATGCCCAGGTGCCCTGCTGCCTTCTTCTCTGAAACATCCGAGATTCACGGTCCTGACAACAGTGCAAGGGAACATTTTACGGCCATCAAGGCACGTAGATTAAATATGGTTTTTTGTTTAAGAGTAAAATTTTGAGGAAAACCCAATGATTAATTCAGCTTTTGATGGGCAGGAGCAATACAATCAGATGAAAGAGAGGATTGAGAGAGTAGTAGAGCTAGGAAAGGTTCCTCCAGGCCTTAGGGTAACTCATGAAGGATTCAAGGAGTGGAAGGGATCTAGATTATCCAGGAATGACCATCAGACTATACTTGAGGTACATGATCGAATTCCTTCATCATCATCATCGTTTGAACAATCGTATTATCTGAATCTGAATCTGTACTGTCTTGGGTCGAGCCAAGTGCCAACGGCACCAAATTTTTATCACCAATTAAATGTTTTTATCAATTAAATTGCCGTTAAAAATTAGAAGATGTTTTACGGTAGAAGCCTTTCATATGATATTAAAGAGAAAAGAACAAAATGGTTTAATAATAATTTTAAGTAATTTTAAATACCTGTGTGTTGGCCTGTCCTGCCGTGTATCGTCTACTTTTAAAAATCTTTTGAAATCTGGTACGATTTAGTTATTTGTATAATTTTTACTCACACTAGGTTTTATAATCTGAAAATTTCCCCCAACCTATCTTTGGTAGAAGGCTACGATGCTTAACCGGCATTAAATTAAATATAAATATTGATTAATAAATATTTTCAATGTATAAAGAAACATATATTCAATTTAATTTTAAAATCTGTGAACTCGGTTCAACCAAGTTCGAGCCACACCGGAAGTGGCCCGATATTTAAAACTTTAGTTCTTTAGCCTTGTCAATCATATAATATAATTCACAAACTCAATATTATGCAAAACCTTGCCTTGAGTTAGGTCTAGTAGTTACTAATGTAAATTCGATGTAGTACTTGTTTGATTGGTTTATATATCTTTAATTGAAGGTATTTAAAATTTTAATTTTAATAATAAAGTTAATTTTTTTTAATTAAAAAATTTAAATATATCATCAAAGTGCTACAACAAGTTTACTGTTGAAGGTATTTTGTATTATTTTCCCTATTTCCTGAAAACAACAGATCCCTTTTTTTTTTCAACATAACAGATCCTAATTGATGGTGGGGAGGCGAGTTCTATTGACATTGAAGGATCTCGGCTACCAACTATGGTGTACATGGCTCGTGAAAAGAGACCAAACCACCCCCATCACTTCAAAGCTGGAGCCATGAATGCTTTGGTAAGTTTCCTTCAAATTTTTAGACGTTCGGCTGCTCAACAGAGAACTCAAAGCTTCTTTATACATGGTTTACTAAATCAATGTGTAGATACGAGTCTCTTCACAGATTAGCAACGCCCCAATCATCTTGAATCTGGACTGCGACATGTATTCAAACGACCCACAATCTGTCAAAGATGCCGTATGTTTTTTCATGGACGAAAGAGCAGGCAACGAACTTGCTTATGTGCAATTTACCCAGTGTTTAACAGGCCTCACTAAGAATGATCTCTATGGCAATTCCTTCACGGTGATAAATAAGGTGAGAAACTGCAATGTAGTTCACTTCTTCTAATAGTTCTCCATGTAAAGGGCAAAAATCATAAGAAAAATTTGGCTTCTGAAGCTCAATGAACGGATCATACATACATCATTTTGTGTATAAAAGGTAGAACTCCGAGGTCTCGATTATTTGTGGGGGCCGCCCTACATCGGCACCTGCTGCTTCCATAGGAGAGAAAGTCTTTGTGGGAAGTTTTACAGCAGAGAATACAAAGCAGATTGGACAAACAAGCTCAAGAGAAGTGAAGGAGAGTGTTCAATGGAGGTAGAAGAAAAAGCAAAGAGCCAGGCCAATTGCACCATTGAAGAAAACACACAGTGGGGAAAAGAGGTTATTCTCTCCCTTACCCAACTTCTCTTCCTCTTCAAATGGTAAGGCGCTTAGACAAATTGTTAATGGCAGATGGGTGTAAAATATGGATGCCTGGCCGAAGATGTGGTAACAGGATTGGCAATACAGTGTAGAGGGTGGAGATCAGTACATCACGGTCCATGCAGAAAGAGCTTCGTGGGTCTTGGCCCCTCCACACTGTTATCATCACTCGTTCAGCACAAGAGATGGGGGGAAGGGCATCTTCAAATCTTCTTCTCTGCAAATTGCTCTTTGCTGCAAGGCTTCCAAAAGATACCTTTTGCACACCAACTTGCTTATTGCCTCTACAACCTCTTGGCTGCCAACTCCATTCCGGAAGTATACTACGTTCTCATACCACCTCTCTGTCTTCTCAAGGGATCATCACTATACCCAAAGGTAGAAACACCAAATTAAACCCCACACCTTACTCCTTTGCTCTCTTCATTAATACTAACAACGAGTGCATTTGTGTGTCGCGTATTCATTCATGGAGGTTTCAAGTCCATAATTCATGCCCTTCGCCTACGTGATCATTGCCCAATACACATACAGTCTCTGCGAGTGTATCTTATGTGGAGTGACGGCAAGGGCATGGTGGAACCTTCAAAGGATGACTCTTCTCAGGAGGACTGGGGCATGCATGTTCAGTGTCATTAACGCCATCTTCGGAGTTCTGGGCATCTCCGAGCCTGCGTTCGTGGTCACAGCCAAGGGTGGAGATGATGATGGAATGGCCAAGAGGTATGAGCAAGAAATCATGGAGTTTGGATCCGATTCCCCAATGTTTACATGGCTAGTGTCACAGGCCCGTTCGTAAGGTCGAATTTTTCGCCTCCGAGTCCCTGCCTGTGCGGCGTATTCCCCTCCCTGGGAACACTCAGCCTGTTACTCAACACGCAATAGCGGGAGCCAAGGCCACAAACACTACACTCGTGTTCGGCCGCAATACGCACCACCGAGGTTGACCCCTGCACGTCCAGCAGATCCACCCGTTCGGTGTTGCCCTCAAACAGCGCCCTTGATCGATCACCCGTGTCTGGCCACGCACCAGCACTTCGACAGCACTCCTGGCTATCGGCACGCCTTGCCGATAGGCTGTTCCAGGAGTCAAACAGCACCACCACCGCAGCACTGCCCGATCGCCCCACCAGCAACACGCCTGGTGGAGATCGTGCCTCTGTCCTTGTTCGTCTCAGCAACCACTGTCGCCTTGTAAACCTCGACCACGACCCGGTACTAAGGTTCCCTGCCTAAAACGTCAGACAACGAACACAACACAGATATACGGGGAAACCCCAACCTTATATCATTAAACCGACTATAAGGATTACAAGCACTCGAACTCCTCTCAAGTACCTGCTCGGCTTGTGGACAGCCCCCACAGCCTCGCCCCAATGTACCCAAAATACAAAGGAACTCACACAAGGATTACCTGGCCCGAGTAACCCTCCCAGTTGCCAACACCAGCAACCTCACAACGTGCACCTTGGATTCAAGCAAGCGTCCGGAGTTCCAGCACTACTCCCAGCGCCGGCTGCAGCAACTCCCTCGCTTCTTCCCTCTCCAGGTTGCTCACGTTGCACACCGATCAGCAAGTCTCACCACGAGAACAAGTACCCAATCGGCCCTCTCTTCAGTCCGTCGAAGAGAAGTTCCCTTCTCCACGTCTGGCCTAACCCTTTTATACCCACGAACTGCTGCTCCAAGATAACTCCGAATCTGCCAGCATCTTCAACTCCAAAGATCTGCAAGATCCACCGTGTTCAGCAACCTAGACCATCTCCCATCCAGGTTCATCCAACGGCCTTCAAGTTTATCTTCAGCAGTTTGTTGCAACGCCCAATCTGGATAACTGCATATCTTCACCAAGATACTCCAGCAACGTCCAGGAAGCTTCCTCCTAACCGTCGGCTGCACCGCTAGGATCCCGTCTCGATCACCACGGCTCGACCCTAGGCCTTGGTTCAACCTCGCAGCAACTACCGACCAACTGCCAGCAATGGTCCACCGCTGCGTCGCCCAAATCTGCGCATCGCTACCGATCAGGACCCAGTACCGCACCAAACAGCGGTACCCGCCTGCCGCTCATGCTCGCGCCATGCACCATGCAGCGCTCGCGCGCCCGCGCCCGTGCTCCCGCTCGTCGCGCGCGCTCGCACGCGCTCGCACGCGCTCGTCCGCGCGCGCTCGCCGCGCTCGTCCGCGCGCGCTCGCCCGCGCTCGTCCGCGCGCGCTCGCCCGCGCTCGTCCGCGCGCGTCCGCCTGTGCGCACACTTGCGCGACGCTCGGCGCGCTCGCTCGCGCGCTCGCTCGCGCGTGCCTGCTGCTGCTCCCGGTAGCGTGATCGGTCCAAATACCGATCACCACGCAGCGCCTAGCGCCAGTGCTCGATCACAGCACTCGCTAGCGCACCTCGATCCGACCTTGCTGCTTTCGAGGTTTCTTCGAACCCAGACCCGGCATTGCTCGGCACACCATGTACCGACCCAAATGCCGGAACTTGCTGCTGTTCCCGACGCCTTGCTCCACCGGCATGCTCGGTCCTCCAGCAGCGTCGTGCAACTCGGTTTGGACTGCAACATAATCACGGGTTAGCCTCGGTGTGTTGTTTCCACCACTCGGATAACCACTGCTATCCCCTTCATGGACGTTGGGAATCCAGGAACAACACCCAAACCCTGGTTCCCGGAACGTCCACGAATCAAGGCTGTAACAGCTAG
>JAURVB010005970.1:0-18746 GCA_033002965.1 Piper betle | reverse complement strand
AAAATTTTATTCATACTAATTAGTAATTATATAATACACATATTCAATATATATTTAAAAGACTTAAAGCTTAAAGCAAGTTACAAAATAATCATAAATCATTGTAGATGGCTCATTGCATTCACATTCATACAAAAATATTTATCAAATAAAATTTTTTAAAGTAACCAACTAAACAAAAGTACATATTTATAAGGCAAAATATCCAAACGTAAGCAAGTAATCAACATAATTAAAATATCATAACTAGTGTAATTAATAAAAGTGAAACAACAACTATTAAAACTAAAGTGATTAATAACATAATAATTCAACAAATAAAGTATAAATAAATTATAAAGCAACTCATTAAATAATCAACATATTATGATTAATTTAATTAACTAAAGCAAGACAACAAATATTAATACTAATGTGATTAATAACAAAATAAATTAGCAAATCAGTTAATTAACAAATCAGTAAGCAAATCATTAAAGAATTGATATATCATGACTAATTTAAATAACTAATGAAAACAATAAGTATGCATAACTAACGTGATAAATAACTTAATAAATCAGCAATTCACCAGTAATAAGCAGATAAATAACCAACTTAATCAAATAAATCAATTAAAACTAATTTATTCTCATAAAATTAATCTAGTTTAATATCTAAAATTAATCTAGTTAAGAAATCAATAATGTGATCACCTATAAAAAAAGGAACTTTAATGAAATGATGAAATGGCATGTACTGAATTCAATAATTAATAATAAAAAATAACAATGATATTTTTATCATTGGTCCAACATGTAGTAAAGTTAATATGTCAACACTTAGACATGTAATAATATCATGTATCATCAATTTAAATGAAAAATATTATTATTATGTAAGGTTCTAATACCCTTGTATTATTTTATACATTTGTTGTAGTTGAGATGATATTTTGTTTATAAAATTGTTTGAGGTGAATTATAGTGCATGTTCTTATGTTTTCTTAATTCGAGTTGATATTTACTAATATATTATAGTAATTTTTAATTTTTATTAGTGACTAAAATTTTTTGACCAATAAGTGGTACAATTTATTTAATTGAATAAAATTAGGATTCAATATATCATATCGAATCAAATCTTATGTTACTATATTTATATATAATAAAAAAATTCATATTATCAAATAAGATGGTGTAGCTGGGTTGCTTGTTGGTCTTGGGTACAATCCCTTTAGGGAACTTCAATTTTTTTAAAATACTTACGGTCATTTCATGAACATGACCGACCAAATGGACAAGTTGGACAATGGTCAGACAAAGTACCGACAAAATTTCGGATGGACATGGCAAAATCTTGCCAATGCTGTCAATCATGCCCACCCTACTATTGATTAGTGTATTATTTTTTCCAAGGTGGTTTAGTAAATCATTCGTAAGGAAAATTAGATACATATCTTGTTTCCAACCGCCAAGGTCCACCAAATTGGGTTCAAGTTCACCGAGAAAAGAGAGGAGCCAATCAAAATCAAAACTGAATTTTTTCTGCAAGTAATTTGAGTAATAACATCCACAATTAAATTAAATGGGAACAAATCCTTCCCAAACTTATTAGTGATCATATACAATTAAAAGATAAATGCTGCATTATGAGTGCCATGATCACCCGTGTCAACATAAGACCTAAAACGGGGGACCAGTTCAAGACTACACAAAACAATTCATCAGTAAAGCCCAAAAAACCTACTTATGAGCTTAGCAGCAGGTGTTGCATCTGCAGGTAGATAGGGAACAAGAGATTCCAAATCCATCTCCGCAATTGCTTCATACAGTGTCTTAAGCCAAGTAAAAAGAAGATGCTGCCTCTACGCCGACTCTTCTGCAATTTCACATGGCCGAATCTTGTCCATCAAATCTTCATTCGCATCACATCGACAAGTAAAGGTCTTACCCAACTTTAGCGTTTCAAAAAGGCATCCAAATCCTTCAAGTAAGAAAAACAAAATTTACTAAAATTAATTTCATGCCGCTCAAAGAAATATTGAATCTGTGAGCAATCGTTATCACAACATCTCTAGGTGATCAGAACTAATCTTAGGTGACAACGATTACACCTGTGTGGCTAATCACAGCAAAAACTGATCTTAAGTGCATTGCAATACTCTGAGAGCAGGTGAAGTAGTCAACAGCCAAACGTCCAACTTTGCCCTATGTCATTGAAATGAAAAACTACATCAGCAACTTTCCCGCATGCTTAAAACTGAATTCATTGAAGCTCTTCAATTGCTAGTATCATGATGATACATACATAATAGATCAACTAATTACACATTTGAGTATGCAAACGTGTGTAATTGAAATTTCTCAAGGAAAACAAGTTCATCTACAAACTCAAACGCTAATATTAACAAGTCATTCAATCAAACTCAAGATCTATTCAAATGTCAGTTCTTTAATTTTGAATGCAGGGAGCTACAAGAATAAAGAAAAACAGATCATAAATAAAGAAACATCAAACATATGGTAAATAGTTTAACCCATGCAACTATCCAATGGTAGTACTCTAATCCTGAGACTCGCTTTTGATTTGCTCTTGATCTGCGAAGCCACTTTCCATTTGATCAATATTAGTAGGTTATAAACGAGCCACCACTGGATATTAATAGTTATTGAACCTGTGTTTATAACAACTTTAGGGCAGAGATTATCCGTTGAATTTGTAAAGGTAAAGTTGGTGGAGCTTCCAAGATCAAAGGCTTGTTAGGCTGTTAAAGGAAACCTTGCATTCACCACTTGTTGCATCTTTCATAGTTCTTGGACAGGTCTCAATATCGTTGTACAATGATCCAAGCCTCCATTAATGCCAAGCCCGGAACAGAATCTACAACAGATATCAAATAGTAAATTCTTTCGTCGAAAAACAAGGTTATCATCCGCTTTTCAAATAGAACCATAACAAAAACATTATTCTTTGATGAGATTTCTCACATTTGCATCGAAGCATGGACTACAGTTAATGCTAGCATCCATCTATTATCTCATGCAATCACCATTAAAAGCATCATCCCCTAAAGCCACAAAAACAAATAATGCAAAACATCCTTGAAGGGCTGCAATCAGACTTATTTATAACACATGAAAGCAGCAAATTCATCACATCTAAAAGCCAAGATAAAGCAGAAATTCATACCCCAAGAAAGGATACAACTCCCCCCAAGTTGGAAAATGCTTTGTAAAGCTTTGTTAACTGCACCAGCAGCATCCAACATTTTACAAGCCTCCGCTTGGCCAGTAGCATCAACCACATAAGTGATTTGACCACATCAGCCACTCCAGCTCCACCACTTGATCCCGGTTCTCTCCTCTAGTTTGCAACTTGAAATAATCTAATACTTTCTCGTGCAAACATTAAATAAGAAGTGGCAATTGCTGAACCTGATCATCAACAAATGAAAGCATAGACAAGGCATTGATTAGCTCACAGCATCCTCAGCCAGAGACTCGGTTCATTTTCTTGCCATCTTCATTCTTAATTCCCAAGTTTTTGAACATTCCTTCAAACTAAACAATGACAATAGCCTCTCCACATTGCGTAAACCATACTCCTCCTTGGCACCAAATGTTAGAAGCTTTTGACATACATCTTTATATTTTTCTTTGTCTCATCATATTTCAAGCATCAATGAACTCTGATAGAAGGATTTGGAGAATTATTCATACTATGCATTTCCCCAAAAAGTGTTTGACAATTGCAGTCATATCTCTTCTCCTAAAAAAGGCACAAAAGCAAATCAAAAGAATTGACGTTGGGCTCACATCCATTCTTTTGCATTTGAATAAACACGTCGGCCTTTTCACACAAGTCTTTTTGTATGTAACCAATATATAAATGCATTATATGTTCTGACATCATGTGGCAACCCTCCTCTTGATATTTCATCAAACGACTCCCTAGCCATTTCGAAACTTGAAAGCAACGCAAAAACCATCTATAAATAAACAATACCGAATATTAAGCGTGGCGGTGCTCCTGTTAGCTCTCCACTTTCGCCCCATCCGACGCCCAAGTATGAACCTCTACTGCTGTCGTCGACGAGTTCTCATCGGAGAATTGAGCTTCCGATCAAATGCATCGCCAGAGAAAATGTTGTGGCCGCGGTCATTGATTGATATGGTAAATGGCTGGTGGTTATTAGTTTGGTGTACCATTTTATTTATTCGATACGGTGTATTTATTTTGTTTTAGGTTTGATGGCTTTTGTTAAACAATATATATATATATATATATATATATATATATATATATATATATATATATATATATATATATAACGTGTTTGATTCATGTTACCTCGATAGTCTATGATGTATTTGTGATAATTTGATTTTTTTAACTTGAAATAGAATGTCAAATTTACTTACTCAATTTCATATAAAACTCTTTTATTAGTGATTGTTTTAAGGTATATTTTTAAATGATGAAGTTTAAATTTGTTTGTTTTTTATTATATGGTAGGTACTTAAAGAATATTTATGTAACATAAAAGCATATGTCATGGGATTTAAAATTTGTTTGATTTACTATCGAGGCAAAAATTTAAACAAGCATGGATTTGAAGAAATAATTTAAATGAAATTTGATTAATCTAGGCCTTTCAAGCCAACATATGAAATTTTCTTTCTTAGCTAATTTTGAGCCTTAAATTGACCTTCCGGTGTGTTTACCCCTGAAACCTGACATTGTTTGACTTTTATTTTCCCTTATTTATTATTTATTCTTTCCTAACATTTTATTATTTGAATTCTTCTCAATTTGAAGTGAATTAGTTCATAATAAGAGGATACATTATAGCATATGGATGGCATGTTTTGGCAAAAGAATCATGAGTCAAAGAAAGAAATTAACACTTGAAAAAACAGAGAAAACAATTTTAAAAAGAAAAAAAACTAGTAGATGTTGAGAAATAAAAGTGAGAATGTAATTAGTTGAGTTGGTAGATCGATAATATTAGTTTATTAGTTTCTGGTTTGGGGAAAGCCTTATACTATTGTGTATTTACTTGTTTATCTTGTTATATCTAGTTTTGGCTCTAACCTAGTTGTATTACAACTTAGAAAATTATTGATCTTTAATGAAATATTTTGTTAATATTATTGGTGTAATAACCTCAACTTAGCCCATGTCTAATACCTACCGGGGGAAAATCTTATTTATAAGTGGGAATGGATTATAGATCTTCAACTTAGTTAACCACTTTTGAAAAGATGACTTAGGTTCCATGTTGGATGATGACTTGGATTGGGGACGTTGGAAAAGTTACTAGTCACAGGCTAGAGAAGGACGTGGGCTAAGGCTAGCAACGGGCTAAGTATAAGAATTTCGAAGATGAAATTTTCTTAAAGCGGGTAGATTGTGAGATCCCTCAACTTAGTCTCACATCTAATACCTACTGTGTAAAGATCTTATTTATAAGTGAGAATAGTCTATAAATCTTTAACTTTAGTTAACTACTTTTAAATAAATAAGATAGTCCATTAATTTGTACTTTGGGTTGGGTCGTTACAAATAATATCAGAGCAACTTAGTTCCAATTTAATTGGTGGGTTGGAATAAGGACGTTAGCTAAACTATTGGTCATTGGCCAGAGAAGGACGTGAGTTAGGGCTAGCAATGAGAGAGTAAAGATTTGTCTTATAAATATATACGGAGATGTATGATTGAGTAGAGAGTAAAGAAAAGCAAACTTATAAATTTTTATGATTTGTGTTTTCCCATGTAGTATAAATTGATCGCAATTGAATATAAGATTTTGTAAGCTTATTCTACTCTTGATTTTAAGATGCGTTTGGTACGGAGATGTATGATTGAGTAGAAACATGGAATGGATTTAAGTAAGTTGTGGTTGAAATATTTCTAGCAATGTTGTATTAATTTAATTTGACTTGGTTAGATACATAATTTTTAAGAGTTGATTTTAATAGATTTTTGTCATTTTTATTGATGGTTTTATTGTGTTTTGCTTGAGGACTAGTAGCGTGAATTCATTGATGTGTTATATTGGAGTTGCTCAATTAAATTAGCTAAGAAAACTTTGAACATTTGGATTTGTCACTAAACTCATTTGCGCTTCACCTAGAAAGTGAATTGGTTGCAGCGTCCCAATCGGATCGACTTTACCTCTAGCAGGCTCGGCCTTCCTTTTCTCAATGGTTAACTACTAAGAAGTCATTTTGGGTTTTGGTTCTGCCCAACACCTTTATTGACGACTCTCTTCCATCCTATTTTTGGGATTTTTTAAGTCATAGGGGTTTCTTCCAAAATCATGGAATTATATATAGCTCTTCAATTACTTTTAATATTCCAAGCAACGAATTTTCAGGCCCTCTTCTTCAAGAGTTCAAGTCATCACTCTATCTATTTTCCATTTCAAAAACAAAATTAATGGCACCATTACAAATTCATCTTGTACTATGTGTTGTGAAAACTGGGTAATTTTCACCAAAGATAACTAGTTCACTTTGAGAACTATTACCTCGATGACTAGCGTGAAAATTATTGTACTAAAAATTACCCCAAGATAAAATTCCCAGGAAAGTGTGGTGGGACATACGGTCCGCTTAAAAACCAACTCCTAGACAGAATTTTATCAAGTAATTTAAATAGCACAATAATTAACAACAACTATACCAACAATAGCTATTAAATAGACATAAAAGGAACAAAAAGAACACCGGAATTTAACGAGGCTTACGTCCTCGGACACTACAAAAATAATATTTCAATAATCAAAGAAATATTACAAAAGGAGAGAAAGAAAACAATTTACCAAAGAAAGAAGGATGGTAATTTTTGGGATGTAAAGAACCAAAGGGGAGGAGCCTTATTTATAGGGAGAGGACTCATCCCAAACCCACAAAACTTTAGATGTGGGACTTGATTTTGGCATACAACAATTCTCCACCTTGACAAAATCCCATACAATTCTCTCACAAATCCAACTTTCAGTAGTGTCTGCAAACTCCATCTTTCAATTTGTAACGATATTGACCAAGTCTAAACAATGTTTAAACTTGGCCGCAGTTACTACTTTTGTTAGCATATAAGCAGGATTCTCAGTGGTCAGAATCTTCTGGATTATGACTCCACCTTCTTCTAGAATCTCTCGTACAAAATGATATCGAACATCGATGTGCTTCGTCCTTGCATGGTAAACCTGATTCTTTGCTACATGAATAGCACTCTGACTGTCACAATGCACTTTGATGTGCTTTTGTTCCATTCCTAGTTCACCGAGCAACCCTTGAAGCCAAATTGCCTCCTTTACAGCCTCTGTAATTGCCATATACTCTGCCTCTGTAGTAGACAAAGCCACTGTTGACTGTAAGGTAGACTTCCAACTGACTGGTGCTTTTGCAAAAGTAAACACATAACCAGTAGTTGATCGTCACTTGTCCAAATCACCAGCGTAGTCAGAGTCACAATACCCAATTACATACTGACCATCCTTATCATCCTGCTGAAATACTAATCCAACATTTAAGGTATCTAGAATATACCGTAGAATCCATTTCACAGCTTGCCAATGCTCCTTTCCAGGATCATGCATATACCTGCTCACAACCCCAACTGCCTGTGAAATATCGGGCCTTGAACACACCATTGCATACATCAAGCTACCAATAGCACTTGCATACAGTACTTTTGCCATGTATTCCCGTTCTGCATCATTCTTTGGTGACATGGAAGTACTAAGCTTGAAATGAGGAGCAAGTGGTGTACTAACTGGTTTTGACTTCTCATTTATTCCAAAACGTTTTAGTACCTTCCTCAGATATTCTTTCTGAGACAAACAAAGCCTCCCCAATTTTCTGTCTCTAGATATCTCCATGCCGAGAATCTTCTTTGCTTCACCAAGATCCTTCATTTCAAACTCCCTATTCAATTGGGTCTTTAACTTCTCTATTTCTGTCTGACTCTTGGAAGCTATCAGCATATCATCAACATAAAGAAGAAAATATATATAGGATCCATCTTGTAGCTTGCGCAAGTAAAACCCATGACCCAAGTCAGAATTTATAGTCGAAACTGGTTAGTTTGACTGTTATTTTCAATCAAGTTAGCTTTAGAAAACACGTGCTGAGCCAAGGTCGGCCCTGTGTTATGAGTCATGAGGGTCATGTGTACCCAATTATATGATGATAACGTCGGTAAGGTAACAGCAAAATGAGTTATCAGAGTATATGAGAGTATTCCCAGTTTTTTAAAATTTTTAGTGGACCGTAAAATTAGAATTGTGTTTTTTATCGCATTAGGACACATTAGTTATTATTTGTAGGTGGGTTAGAATGCTTAGAACATGTCATTTGAGTTAGGACATTATTATTATATTCCATGGTATTTTATTACATTTTATTTTATATTTTTCAAAATTTATTTATTATTATTGACTCAACTCTAGGACGAGTCAACTTTATTTATAAAACTGCCCTTACCCGTTAGTATAGTGCACATCAAGATATATGGTTTAAAAAGGTATTAAAGGTGACTGATTAAGAATACTCGGCCTTCGTACTCAGGGCTAGGAGATATATGGAGGAAAAGAGAGGGCTTAAGATATACTTGTAGTCCCAAGGAGTATAAAAGAAACATGAGAAAATGTCGAGAGAGGCATCAGCAAACCAGTCAGTTCAGGATGTTGTTAGGTCTATGGCCTGATGGCTCCCCAGTAGATGGCCTTATGAGAGTTCAACAAAAGATATATATGGTTTCTTTCGAAATGAGAGTCAGCTTTTCACAAGTCGCAGTACATGAATCAAATCCCTAAAATACATAAGTTCAATGCACACAACAAGGTCATATACATCAACACACTGTACCATCCCCCACCATAAACCTCTTGATCTGTCCACCTACACCGACATTTGATGTTGATACTCACCTACATATATATAGGAAAATTGTCTGGTTGATTACTCATCTAAAATAACTACTTGTAAAACACTACTGACAGATAGGTGTCTCAACATCCATGAGGAATTCACTGAAACACTAGAATAACACAGCAAGTCATGACGCAAATAATTGGTATTGGATTAACAACGACAACACTAGGCCAGAAGCCGGATTTTCAACGGTGCAAGGGCACATGCCCGGAGTGTCATCGGCAACATGACCGAAGTTTCAATGCTAGCAGGGACTTTTAGAGGGGGAGAAGCACTCAAAAGAGTAAATTCATCACACTCACACATATATATTATATAAGGGTTTAGGTAAGGGCTTTTGTCATACAATTTCTGAAGTTTTAAATTCGTAAACCATTAAGGGATCTAAACCTTAAAGCTTTAATAACCTAAGGGAAAAGATCAACTATTTGGTCTATCATCGAAGGGATCTGATAAACTACTGCCAACGTCATCCTACGTCTAAAACTTGGTAAAATCTCACTCACGGAGCCAAGCACAATATAAAGTAGAGGATCCTATAGACCTGGATGAGTCGAGTTCCTCGTCCTAACTCGGCGAGCTCAATCCGCGTATCCTAACAATTAGAAAAGAAATCCTAATCACTTGCCGACTAACATGGCACACAAATCAAGGCAAACCCTCCATATAAGCTCAATTCTAAAATATTCAACTTACTTAATTATCTTACTTAATGACATATTAAACCCTATTAGGTAATTTAATAGGGATTAGGTTACGAGTATACTTAGTGGTAAGTCTAAACACATCAGGTGTGTAAAACATCATCCTTTACTTAAAATTCCATGTACATGGATTTTCTTATGTCTTTCTGAGAACTACAGGCTTAGCCTCTAGCAGTAATTTTGAAATCTATGCAAGAATTATAAGTCTGGGCAAAATCAATGGCCATTTAATGAAAGTGATGCATGGCATCTCTGAGATCTTTGCCTATCATTATTTAGAAAGAAAATTTAGCTTTTGTACTTCTGACAATCAATGTGACGTAAATTCTTCAGACTCCTCTTGAATCAATTTTTGTTGATCATTTGACAGCTATTTTTTTAAAAAATTCTATGAATAATATTAAGCCAAACTTGAACTTTCAGGCATTAGCATTGCTCCTGTTTCATCTTCATCTCCTTCTGGTCGTCCCTGGCGACAAGTAATGCCAGCTCCTACACCACCTTTGAAGTCAGAGAAATGAACTCCTACACATGCCCCACCAGAAGGTACCTTCATATTATGAATACTTAAACGTGGTATGTAAGGTCATATTGTAGCTGCATATGCAGGTCTAACAACCATTATTCCTAATTTCAGGTGTCCATCACTCTAGACATCCAGCTCCATATGGTTCTTCCAATCCGCCTTATAACGTGCCTCCTCCGTCAAATCATTACTTCAAACTCATACACAGAAACCAATCCATCAATTAGCACCTGCACCTATAGGTTCACTCGTTAAACCGCAAACTAATGCAACTTCTCCTCCAAGATCAGGTTTCAGACGTTCCCCGAAGAGGACAATTCAGACACCAGCACAATCACCAGCTTCGTCTTTTCACAAATATCATTCAACGGCAAAAGGCAAGAGCAGAAGTCCTGCGACCGCATCTACAGTTCCTCCTGCAAGTTCTGGTACACTATGTCTTTGACCCAATGCCGTTGACATTTGACATCATGAAACTAGAAACTTTTTTTCTTTCTCCATGCAGTTAGAGGTCCCATGATTTCTCCAGCTTCACACCCCCTTGTGCCATTTCGAAAGAAGAATAGAAGAAAAGCTCACCGACCCTGGCACGCTGCTGGTGCATTTATAGTTTGAAAATCAGTTGGTGCATTACAATTATCTATGGAGTTGATTTAGGATCTGATTGTTGTCTATTTCCATATCGTTTACCACCAGCACCTTCCCCTTCTCGTATTCCTTCAAACGCAGACAAAAATGCCAGACCACCATCCCCATCTGTAATGAATCCATCCATCAAAGGTATGAAATTCACACCTCTGCTCCCTTCCTCTCTTTTTATTTAACCCCATCTCTCTCGGTTAAATGTGATATACTGGCTTTTCAGGGCCTGCACCTCACCCAATGCCGCCTCTCATAAGTTCCCTGAGGACACCTAAACCTGCAATAGCACCAGTCCTTCATACGTTGCCACCTCCACCTTCAAACAAAGGTATGTATATAATGTATTTATTTAGTTCATTTGATGACACTGTCATATCTGATTGGCTAGCGTGCCATCAATCATGGGGTTTCTTTTTGTGAAGACTATGTGAATACCCTTAATATATTTTAGGTTTCTTTTATCTCGATCCTTCAAAATATGTGAATATTCTTCTCCTTTCGTCAAGAATGCTTTTGTGAGATACCAAGCAATTGTCCTACTATTTGCAGACTGTTCATCTTTGACATGCTCTTAACCATTGACAAATACTCTTCCTGGATCCCCATGTGGTTGCATGTGGCCCATGCAAGTTGGACTCCGCCTCAGCGTGACACTTTATAATACATTCCTCCCTTTAGTTTCTTACTCTGATAATTGCTGCTGGAGTATTCATGAAGCAAAGTCAGGTTCGAATTATGGGTACAAATGCTGTTGCTGAGCAATCGGATAGGCCCATTGTTGTCATTAATTTGGTCCCTGTTGGGGAGAAGTTTGATGGCACTACATCATTACTTATCTACCAGAAGTTTTGGCACAAGAAGTTTTTATCAAGCCTAATTTTTTTGGCACCAAATATGTTATATGTTCGCTACGCTGGTATACTAGAGTTTCTCAATCTCTCTCCGTCCTTCCACCCCTCCTGGTTAAATACATAAGCTTCATTTATGTTGCAGGTCTTCCTCCCTCACCACCAATGTCACCATCGAATATTACTGTAGAAGACGGCCCACTCATAACAGGTGGTCATGGTAGGGCAATAAAGCCTCTGGGAGTTGATGTTAGAAACCAAAGGAAGAAAAAATTAAGTGGAAACCTGATTGCTATCATAGTTTTGTCATCTTCTATAGCACTTGTTTTATGCGTTGGATTAAAAGCCGTCGGCATGATAAGCACCAGCCTTTGCCAACACCTACCAATTCACAGCCAACTGGGAAATCATCAGGTATATGATTAGTCTTGCAATTGACGCATTTGGGTGTAGTTTGTGATCTGTATTTTAAAATTTTGCTCATTTTACCTTACATTGTAACCACAGCGGGTGCTGGATCGATTTTATATGGAATTGGACGCCCAAGTTCTGCATCATTGTCCTTTGGCTCCAGCATAGCAACACATACATTCTCAGCAAAAACATTTAGTTTGGGTGCAATTGAAAGGGCTACATATAACTTTGATGATAGAAAAATACTTGGGGAAGGTGGTTTTGGGCGTGTTTACAAAGGTGTTCTTGAAGATGGCACAGAGGTGGCTGTCGAGGTTCTTAAGAGAGACGGACGATCAGCTGGGAGGCCGAGAGTTTTTGACAGAGGTTGAGATGGTCAGTTGTCTCCATCATCGAAACCTAGTCAAACTTATTGGTATTTGCACTGAAGAGCACAGTCGCTGTGGTAGGATTTTCCTCACCAAGGTCGACGATGACCTCTTTCCCCTTAGTTCCTTGCTTGTTCCCCTGCTTGGCTGGTGCCATGGAGGAGACGATTGGCCTGGAATCTGAAGGGAGTTGGAGAAATGGTTGAGATGATGGAGGATGGGACAGTGGTTAAACCCTGCTCCCAGGAAGATCTCCCTAGAAAATAGGAAGAAGAACAAAGAACAAAGATAAGAAGAAAACAAAGATTTAATTCATCAAAAGTCATGTCCTTTACAATCAGTCTCTCCCCCTTATATAGCCACACTTCCTAGTTTTCCCCCATTACAATTCATTATTCACCTCGAATTCATCCTCATTATTCACCTCGAATTCATGGATCTCGCAATGCCCCGTAACGCCCTTTCGTTCTACTCACTTTATTCATACCAATTACCCTCCCCTTTACAAGAACCTTGTCCCCAAGGTTGTACAGATTACGAATTACAAGGAAGTATCCGCCATTGGAGTAGTATAAGGTAAGAAATTGGTACAGGAATAACAGCTGGCCAAGGCGCGACGAAATGCCATGCTTCAAAGCCAATGCGTTAATCCCAGCAGCAATAGACGTGCACCCGTTTGATCCCAAGTGGCCCCCAATCTGCTGAATGCCACAAGTACCAAGCCTGGCCTTAGAAGTTAAAGATGCAGAAATAACAGCAATAACAAGAACAGAGGGCAATGTTTGCTCCCAAGATAGAGGAGACCCTAGTTTCTCAAGGTTTTCTCTAAAAGCAGACCGCATTCCAATTATCCGGTCAGCCATGGCCTTCACCTCCTTGAGCCACAAACTCTTCAGTTCAGGATCGCCAAGTATTGTAGAGACAATAAGAGCACCATGAATTGGTGGATTGCTATACATAGGCCTAGCTAATTGCTGCAACTGAATCTTCACAGCTACAGCTTGCTTGTCATCTTCACAGAGAACACTGAGGCAACCTACTCTTTGACCATAAAGGCCCATATTTGTGGCATATGATTGAGCGCATCCAATTAAATGGCCATCTTCAAGAAAGATACGAATGGCTTTTGCATCTCTCTCCGGATCACCACTTGCAAAACCTTGGTATGCCATGTCAAAGAAGGCAAAATGATTCTTCACCTTGAACTGGTATGACATCTCTCTCCACTGTTCTTCTGTTGGATCTACTCCAGTAGGATTGTGTGCACATGCATGAAGCAAGAAGAAGGAACCATTTGGTGCATTCTTGATATCATCCATCATTGAAGCAAAATCTAGCCCCCTTGTCTCCGGATGATAGTAATGGAAAGTTCTTTGGGGCACCTGAGCATCTCTCCAAATATTATGATGGTTGGCCCAAGTTGGCACTGGTATGTAGATCTGGGAATCAGGAATGAAGCGCTTCTGAAAATCAGCAAAGAGTCGGCATGCACCAGTTCCAGAAAGTGCTTGCACCGCTGCAATTCTTTTATCCTTAATTAGGTGAGAGTTATCCCCATATGCCAGCTTCAATGTTTCCTCTACCATTGCTAGACTCCCACCCATCGGATGATACTCCATATTCTTATGTCCGGCGATCCGCCTCTCGGCTTCCCGGACGCACTCAAAAACAACCGGCTTCCCATCGTCATCCCGGTACGTTTGTGGAATCCTTCCTCCTGACATCCTCACCTGCTCGTCCCTTTGGGTGTTTCTTCGACTATCCTGCCATTGATCATCAATATCCAACCCAACAGGAACTCTCATATGAGATGTCCCAATTCCCTCACGATTATCCAGATTCCCCCTAACCTCAACTCTCGATTGCATTAACATGTCGAGTTTTGTAGAAATTTCAGCAACAGCAGTAATCAAGTAATCCTGAATCTGTTTAATGTGAGATAATTCAATCGAGTTTGGTGATGGATTCGTACCTCCCTCGCCTTGCTCTGATGCCAAATTGGTAGGATTTTCCTCACCAAGGTCGACGATGACCTCTTTCCCCTTAGTTCCTTGCTTGTTCCCCTGCTTGGCTGGTGCCATGGAGGAGACGATTGGCCTGGAATCTGAAGGGAGTTTGGAGAAATGGTTGAGATGATGGAGGATGGGACAGTGGTTAAACCCTGCTCCCAGGAAGATCTCCCTAGAAAATAGGAAGAAGAACAAAGAACAAAGATAAGAAGAAAACAAAGATTTAATTCATCAAAAGTCATGTCCTTTACAATCAGTCTCTCCCCCTTATATAGCCACACTTCCTAGTTTTCCCCCATTACAATTTATTCTCATTGTTCACCTCGAATTCATCCTTACAATTTATTCTCATTATTCACCTCGAATTCATGGATCTCGCAATGCCCCGTAACGCCCTTTCGTTCTACTCACTTTATTCATACCACGCTGTCTGGTTAACATCTCATTTAACCGATAGAAGGTGTTTTTGCTACTGAAGCACACAACATGTTTTGTTACTCAGGTATGTTGCTCCGGAATATGCTATGACTGGGCATCTGTTACTGAAAAGTGATTTTTACAGTTATGGGGTATTTGCACTGAAGAGCACAGTCGCTGTCTGGTATATGAACTCATTCCAAATGGCAATGTGGAGTCTCACTTACATTCTATGCTCTCAATGTCCCTGTTACCAGTAAGTACTCTTTTTTTGTGGTAAAATGTGATTCCAAGATATGTTTCGTTCTTAGGGTTTGTAAAGATAACTGCACCATTGAATTGGGGTGCTCGAATGAAGATTGCATTGGGTTCTGCGAGAGGTCTATCTTATTTGCACGAGGACTCGAGTCCGTGTGTGATCCACCGTGACTTCAAACCCAGCAATATATTGTTGGAGCATGATTTCACTCCTAAAGTATCCGATTTTGGCCTAGCTAGAGCAGATTTGGATGAGGGGAACAACCGCATCTCCACTCGCGTCATGGGAACCTTTGGGTATGACCAGTCAATAACCAGTCATCCCGGATTGTGGTCTTGACCCAACGGGAAGTATATGAAGATCAAGGACTCTGCAAGAGGGCAGCCATAAAAGTGGACAATAATATTACTGTTGGCACAATTTTCTCAATGTGAACCTTCCCATTCGTACGTGATCGACGGTTGCATTTCCCTTCTTGTAAGAGATCAGCCATCGGTGCTAATACATGAAACTTGAAAGCAAACAGGTCACCAGTTGTATGAATCAGGCTGGATTCATCAGATAATTATGTACAGTGAGTCATTTTTTAATTAAGAAACTGGAAAGGACAATAAGAAATGAGTCTCCTTTTCCATTGGGGAATGCTAAAGAGTACATGCCAAGCATTTATTGCATGGCTGAAAAATTCCCAAATTATGGCTAAAATTATTGTGAATGGCAGAAAAAATTCAGTTCTTTCCCAGACTCATTGTAGGCATCAATCTCATAATAACAATTGTATCACCTTCGACTCCAAGGTAGCTAGACGTGGAAAAGACAAAGTGATGATCAGAGGAAGGGAGTTGGAAATTGCATGGCTTAAAAATTCCCAAATTATGACTAAAATTAATGTGAACGGCACTGGTCAATTTCCACAAGCAAGACACATCACTAGCCTTTTATTCTATTGGCTCAAGCTTTGAAACTAGGTGGAGACAATTTTTGTGGCTTCCCTTTTATTTTGGAGGTTCCACGTTAAATGTGTGGGTGACATCTATCTTTATCCTTTATTGGTTGGCCTTGTCACACACTCAATATTGTGTTTAATTATTTTATTTGTTAAAAACCCTAACAATAATAATTAAAACTGAAAACTTTGTATTGAAACCTTGCAGGGAGGCAGAGAGTTTTTGGCTGAGGTTGAGATGCTCAGTCGTCTCCTTCATCGAAACATAGTCAAATTTATTGATATTTGCACTGAAGAGCACAGTCTATAGTTCTGGCCCCGATATTGAGAGGGGATTATCAACATCAGAAATATTTAGTTCCTCAAAAAGATATATGCGGCAAGGGTCAGCTTCTTGTAGGAGGCATTCTGATTAAGGGCCATTGAGAAGTGGAAGGAGTAGTAATTTCTGGAGAAGAAGCTTTTCAAGGTAAGTGTAAGCGAGCATGTACTTGCATTCAAGCTATGGACGTGATCAGATGCAGGCCAAAGGTCGGGAAGCTTTTTTTTCTCTCTTTTATTTTTTTTCATCAATATTGGAGAGAAGCAATTACTTCCAGATGGCCAACTTTACCCCATCAATAACCAGTCATCCCGGATTGTGTTCTTGACCCAAAGGGAAGTATATGACGATCAAGGACTCTGGAAGGGGGTTAGCAGCCATAAAAGTGGACAATAATATTACTGTTGGCACAATTTTCTCCATGTGAACCTTTCCGTTGGTACGTGATCGATGGTTGCATCCCCCTTCTTGTAAGAGATCAGCCATCAGTGCTAATACATGAAACTTGAAAGCAAACAGGTATCCAGTTATGAGCAATGCTGGCATCTCTTGTAACTGAGTTATTGTATGAATCAGGCTGGAATCATCAGATAAATTTTGTACGGTGAGTTGTTTTTTAATTAAGAAACTGGAAAGGACAATAAGAAATTGAGTCTCCTTTTCCATTGGGGAATGCTAAAGAGTGCATGCCAAGCATTGCATGGCTGAAAAATTCCCAAATTATGGCTAAAATTAATGTGAATGGCAGAAAAAATTCAGTTCTTTCCCAGACTCATTGTAGGCATCAATCTCATAATAACAATTGTATCACCTTCGACTCCAAGGTATCTAGACGTGGAAAAGACAAAGTGATGATCAGAGGAAGGGAGTTGGAAATTGCATGGCTTAAAAATTTCCAAATTATGACTAAAGTTAATGTGAACGACACTGGTTAATTTCCACAAGCAAGACACACCACTAGCCTTTTATTCTATTGGCTCAAGCTTTGAAACTAGGTGGAGACAATTTTTCCCACTCTCTCTATAAATAAATATCAGATTTATTTAAAGTAAATCTTCCTTGACCGTGTCACATAAAATAAACCTTCCACAGAGACTAGCCAATCTTTTTCATGACTCAAGCTTTAGAAAAGATGCATCCCGGGTAGTTGAGGAGATTGGGACATTAAATTATATTTTGTTATTTATTGAATTATAATTAAATTTTGTAAAAATTGTTCTATTGAGATAGACAGATCATGCTGCCCTTACTAAAAGGCAATTGCAATTGTTAATTTCCACACGCGGAGACCCGCCCATGTTTACTCATAATGAAAATTGTTGGAAATTAACAACCACACGACCGTGTTACATAAAATAAACCTTCCAAAGACGCTAGCATATCTTTTTCATGACTCAAGCTTTAGAAAAGATGCATCCTGGGTAGTTGAGGAGATTGGGACATTAAATTATATTTTGTTATTTATTGAATTATAATTAAATTTTGTAAAAATTGTTCTATTGAGATAGACAGATCATGCTGCCCTTATTAAAAGGCAATTGCACTTGTTAATTTCCACACGCGGAGACCCGCCCATGTTTACTCATAATGAAAATTGTTGGAAATTACCAACCACGCAGATTGGGACGTGGAGATAATAGTCAAAACCAATTTTCAAGGTTAAATTAACCTGTCATGCTTAATTAACACGACAATATTTCTCTCTCCCTCTATAAATGGTCTCAGCGGTGTTGCACTCAATTCCACACTACACATACCTCCTTGGCCCCTTCCTCTTGGTGTAGATTGATTTTGATCAAATGAGAAGCTGTTCTATTTGGAAGCTTTCTACCACACTTTTTTCTTATTGGGTGTCATTTTGTGCATCAACTGTGATGCCAAAAATTATAAAGGTGGAGATCGAGCTGCTTGCCATGACCATGAAAGGGAAGCCCTCGTCAAGTTCAGGAGTGGGCTGGAGTATGACTCGTATCACCAGGTTTCTACATGGGATCAAATTGCTACTGCAGATTGCTGCGAGTGGGGGGAGTGGAATGTGACACTCAAACCGGGTATGTGTTTCAACTTCACCTCTTCCCTAATATATTCCTTGATAACCATGACTTCAATTGGGATAGCATAAACAAGACCGGCAGACTAAGTGGTCATTTAGACCCGGTGTTACTCGAACTCGAGCATCTCCGAATCCTGGACTTGGGCGGCAACGCATTCACCGGCATGCCCATTCCCGAATTCTTGGGTTCGTTTAAGGATTTACAATGCTTAAACTTGTCATATTCCTATTTTGCTGGACAAATTCCCCACCAGTTGGGGAATCTCTCCAACCTTGAGCAACTGGATATTCATGGGACAGTAACTGATGATATA
>JAURVB010005968.1:0-10755 GCA_033002965.1 Piper betle | reverse complement strand
AGTAGCCACGCATCATGTAGGTTTTAACTAGTTTTTGTTCTGTTTATATTTTCTGGCCTCCATTGTTGTATCATCTTGATCAATAGAGCATTAGAGATATCGCTCTTTGTATTCCCGACATTAGGGTGCAATGTATAAGCGAAAGCGGAGGTTGGTTCAAATCAATGGCTTCAAAAAATCCTCCCACTTTTAATTTTTAAATCATTTCTCATTCTTCTAAGAAGATCCCAAAATACCATAATTTTAATGTAGATAAAACCTCCCTGGTATTGTAAATTGTCACAGGAAAGGAATATCGGAGGAGCATCAAACCGGGTGAATGCATAGAAAGCTTAAAACAATGCATAGAATAGGGAAATAATGTTAAGTTTTACTATAAGCCATTTGCTTTCTTGATAATTCACTCTTCTGATAGAGCCTTTGTAAAATCAAATAAAGTACGCATACATATGTCTTCCTTCTTGTTTTCCCTTTTCAAGAAAACACACACAAACATCAAAAATGTTCGTGGCAAGCGTCCATAACACGATTCTATAAAAAAACAGTGTACATCCTTTATATATTCCAGAACTAGTAGACTGAGAACTTGAAAATTTTTGGAACCCAATTTTAAAGCATTAGATGGGATTCAACTGTGATGATATTCTAACTTTGACTAGAAGTATTTTTGTCTGATGCTTTTACAACTAAAACCCGTACTATTGGTAACATCTACGGTGGGTCGCTCCTCCTCACCCAAAGCACGCATCATTTCAACCATTCTATTTACATCTAATGGTTCTATCGTAATCATTTTAACTGATTTGGATAGTTTTCTTTCAAAACTCAGCAGTTGTAGTTGATTATTGCCCATCAAGACCGTAGTTGGGTGTGACAACCAACCACCGGGGGCAACCAAAGTTCCTTAGTTAACACTCTAAAAATGAGTTCTCAAATTCTCCGGTCCCTCTATATCATTTCCTATATATATTTTATAGAAAATATAATACAAATTTTTATTTTAAATAATACGATTACCATCCATTGGCACTGCAATATGTTAAAGAAAGTTTTATTTCTAAATTTTACTGTGTTTTGACACAAGAAAAAGTAAGATTTCTTCTTCATAGAATACAAGGGAGATCATTTAGATGTAATCATAGTATTTTCTATATCTAAATTTATATTTTCTGGCAGCTTATATTTAATCATTTATTACTTTATATAAGGTGGTGATTTAAAATTTTATTATATTTTATTCCTCTTATGAACCACTTAAATCCGAAGAAAATTCTAGAATCTTGCATATAATGTCAACCAATTTTAACTACCACCTAATCATAGCTAACATCACGTTAGAGTCTATTTAGTTATTTTAAATTATAAGAAAGTATTGTAAAATTTAGATATAAAAAATTTATTTTATGTTTGTTTGGCTATCCAAAAATTTAGTTAGATAAATTTTTAAAGCTCAAAATAAGTTTATATAAAATTTTTAGAAATGTAATTTTATTTTTGAAAAATAAAAGACTTTGAAAAATTTGGAAGATGAAAAATACTTTTATTTTATTTTACTACTATAAAAATATCTTTAAAACTTTAGAGTATCAGTTCATTTCATTGCATTTTCATTTCCTATGAAATTATTTTTCATTTAAGTTATTTTCATATCAACCAAATGTACACTTATTTGTCAGTTGCTCTAAAGTTTAATTATAAGCAATTAGCAGCCCTAAAAAAGCTGCTTAAGATCAGAATCGATCCATCTTTAGATATACTAGCAATCTCATTATCGAGCTATACTGTCGATCATGCTTCGATAAATGAAATAAATGGATTACCAGGGTATACTATTCTTATTTTCTCATATCATGCATAGATATGAGGAAAAATTTACAATCTTTAAACAGTTATGTTTGTTAACTTCAAAGTTGTCTTGCACCTACAAGGATAGTTTTGGTTTCTCCTCTTTGGTCTATAGATTACAGCAATAGAGGTGAATGGCTCTCTTGATTAACCACTACCATGGTCTATGAGGAACTTGGGACAAATCTCCGATGACAAAAACTGCAATTTCTACAAATTGAAATCATTATATTAGTTCCTAAATTATTTATCATTACAAAAAGAACAACATTAATTTAAGCAGAGCATGAGTATGCTGACAATGTCAGTTGGCGACGTTCTCAATCAGGTTAGCCAATAAAAGAAAATTCCTCCATTTAAATAGCAAGGTTCCCTCTTCAAGATGGTACGCCGTCGGCGATTGTTGAGTTGCAAGCTCTTTCCCTAGCTTTCTTTGCCTGGTATATACAAAGAAAAAAAAACAGCAGTATGGAGAAGGAATTGAACATAAATATAGGAGCATTATAGGTTTTAAAAATGATTCCACTCTGAGTTAAATGAAGAACAGGACATGATAGAGAAGATTCATTGACTTTCAAAATGTTTTCTTATTAATAAAGTTACCAGGCGAATCACATACTTCTAACTCCCGGTTTGTGCAGAAAGTGATGGTTAAAGATGTCACTTGAATGTAGAGAGCACATAAGATGTTGTTGGGTTTATCTCACATCGGTTATAAAAGGTGTTTGTGACTTGTATTAGGCTAATGAAAAAACCTTATTCCCTTTGATTAAAAGAGGCCCATAAAACATATTTCAAGCCCTATAATGGTATCAGAGTTAATTGATTGTGGAAGTTTTCTTCATATATTAAGATGGATCAAGAGAGGCAAGTAAAACCTATTTTAAATCCTTTTTAGGGCCCAAAGGCTTTTAGGCTAACAGTAGTATTAAAGCCAAGTCAAAGTCAAAGTTTTCTTTCATTGATTCTACCTGATGATTTAATAAGAGTTTTTCACCAAGTCAAAGTTTTTATTTGTTCTCCCTGATGATTTAATGAGAGTTTTTCACGTGATAATATGTGAGTTTAGAAAACTTTATAGGTTCCACTTGATTATTTAATGAAACTTCATAGGTTCCACTTGATAATTTACTAGGAGTTTTAGTATGTGAGTTTCGTCTATACGAAGGAGTTTTTCATGTAATAATATGTGAGTTCCGTCTAATGAAGGAGAGATTGTGAGACGATAATAATTTCAGGATCGTCCAATGTATGAAGGAGAGTTCAAAAAGCTTCATGGGTTCCACCTAATGATTTAATGAGAGTTTTTCAGGTAATAATATGTGAGTTTCGTCTGATGAAAGAGAAATTGTGAGACGATAATAATTTCGGAATCGCCTAATGTGTGAATGGGAGTTATTGGGAAGCCTTATTTTCTGAACTAGCTTTTGGATTAAGAGAGGCTCGTGACACCTATATACGTATTGCAGGTCGTTTCTGGTGGCCATTGGGCCTAACAATAGCCAAACCAAAGACCCCTAATCAATGAACAGCCATGTTACATAGATCTAGGTTGTGGAAGAATAGAACTTCCCGAAATGCTGAAAACTAATGACTCACTTTTCCTTCAACATGCAAGGTAAAAGCAAATAGCAAGGCTGAGGGAATGGCCACTACGTAATAAAATCCAAGATTTACGAAGGCACCAATCTTCTGCCAACGGCAACCTCTAGCAGTTCCTAAAATTACCCATAACATGTACAAGAATGTAAATCCATCGACGACTAATGATATTTGTTCTTATTAATAAAAAAAGTGTCAAGAGTTGCTCTCATGAAAATTAGGAAATTCAACTAATTAAAATAAAATAAAAATAAAATAAAATAAATCAAATTATTTTATTCTATCTCCTTGTTCAATTAGGGACTATGATTAAAATCCGAGTCTGGCTCAAAGATATCAGCTTATTAATAATCTATTTCATTATTCCGTGAGTCTATCAATAAAATTGAAGTTAATTTCTAGTTTTTACATAGGTCGTGCATAGCATGGACATCTTGCCTAATTTTAATAAATTTTTGAACAATGAAGAAAAAACAAGCAAACTCCACGATTACATAGCAAGGACAATGAAAATATACCTGAAAGAACACATTAATTCCCTCCAGAAAGTTGGAAAATCCAACAATCGGCATCATAATTGCAATGTAGTTGATCACTTCCTTTCGTTACTATATGCATAACCCCAGAATTTTAGAACAAGGATGGTTAATAACAGTATCACTGTAGCTGCCATGGCTAACACCACCCAAACTGCCAATTTTGCACCATTTGGATTTCCAGCGCCCAACTCGTTAGAAACACTCGTGCTGTGTAAACGGAGCAAGAATAAGGAATGAGAATATATCACTGAAGTGGAACGAAAGAAAATTCGGAAATGTATAACCTGGCTGCACCACCAAGACAACAGCATTGAAGATTTGTTAAGGCTGCAATATGATCATAAAAATGATTGGTGACAGTTTAGAACATGGTGTTAATATTTGTATTCATAAATATTAATTATCTGTAATCCATTGTCACTCAAAAAATGAAAGGAAGTCTTGGAAATACTAAAGGGAGTCTCTGAATTCAAAATACTGGTAACCATTTGTTGAATTGTCATTGATAGTAGGGAGGCTCAAAATAACTCAATAAAAAGGCTCTTTTGCCTCATTCTTGAAGGTATGAACAAGATGGAGAAGTAGTAGAGAAGAGAAAAAAGAGATGAGAAGTGGGAAGAGAAACCTTATTCACAAGTGTATTCCTATACAAAGTATTGAGTGAGAGAAATATTAGATTCTCAAATGTAAGGGTTGGGTGAGTGATCTTCTTGTACATCTCTATTAATTTGAGGGTTGTAAATTTTGGTTAAAATAATAAATTGTTTGTTTTTGTTCTTTGGTTTGACTCTCGATAGAAGGAGGGTTTTTCACGTTAATTCTCTGTGTTTTTTATGTTTGTTTTTATCTTATTTCTTCGGTATCATTTTCTTGTATTTCGTGTTTGACATTGTTGTAATCGATCAAATGTGTGGATTTTTCTCAACAATTGGCATTGTCTTTGAGAAACTATGTCTCATCCAATCATATCTTTATTTGAGTGGGAGTTATGGCAAACACTTCCAAGATAAAGATGATCGAGAAATTTGATGAAACAAATTATCAATCGTAGAGGATGCAGATCGATAATTATCTATATGAGAGGAAAATACATCAATCGTTCATAGGTACCAAGCTAGAAAAGATGTCAGCCAAGGAATGGGCCTTGTTGGATCGGTGTGTCTTAGCAGTTGTCCGATTGTGTTTGGCACACTTGGTGATGTTAATGTCTCCAAGCAGACAACATGAACAACATAAAGATATGATTGAATGACAAGTTGTTAGCCTCTAGCAGGTTATTTCTTTTTAAGGAAACTTGTATATTTGAGAATGCCTAAAGGTAAATCTATCACTGAATATTTAAATAATTTTAATAAGATATTGGCACAACTTAAATCTATGAAGATGACCTTTGACGAGGATATTAAATCTTTAATGTTTATATGTTCTTTACCTGAAAGTTGAAATACAGTCATTACGTATATTAGTATTGTATCAAAAGAAAAACTAAAGTTTGATGAAGTGCTATGTGCAATTTTAAGCCAAGAGATGATGAAGAGGAGTATGGTAGATAACACACCGTCCACCTCAAGCATGGCTTTGTCCAGTGGACAAAGTCAAGAGCAAAGAAAGGGGTAGAGGACAAAGTAGAGGACCTAAGAATAAAGGGCACTCTACATGTAAGGGTAAATTCAATGGTAAGCCTACTTATTGGATTTATGATAAAGGGCATGTAAAAAAGGATTGTTCCAAGCGAGTTAAGAATGCAATTGATGTTATAGATGGACATGAGGAGAAATTTGTTTATCAGTTCATGATGATTATAAATTACACACATGGTATATTGACTTCGGTATTTCATTTCATTGTACTTCTCATGAGAAATGGTTTGTGATTTGGTCAACGGTGAATTTGAACATGTAACTGTAACACCCCAAATACGATTCACGCTCGTGAACCGAACCGGTATATTACAGGCCCCGGTTAGGTCGGCTAACCCAAACCTAACTCATACGGATCCAATCTCGGCGTCTTAAGATGAAGATACAACTCTCAAAGCATGGATGAATGTACAAACCCTAACATGGTACTACATGAATGACATGCAAATCAAAGTACACACCAAGGCAATCCCAATAAAAATTAATAAAAATTTTGAAATATAACGAACAGAGTTTCCCCTAAAAATGTAATTAGGGGCCACCCTATCAAATATACATATGCAAATATATATAGAACCATATATCAAACAATTTCATTCATACAAAATACAAAATCTAAAATGTTGTAACTTATTTTGAAACTAGGGTCTCAACCCACTATGTTGTCATTGCGCAATCTATTCATGTTCACATCATCTCATCATGTCTAAACAATTAATCACGTCACATCATCATGTCTCAAGCATTTAATCACACCATATAATAATATCATAAACACAATATAAACACTCAATTGACTGACACGTGTGCAACCGACAACAGTGCTCCTCCGTCAAAACTGGCTCCTCCAACTAGTAATTGTTACCTACATATAGTATAAAAACACGTTAGTAACAGGTGTTACTCGTCCGGAAAATAAAATAACTATAACAAGCTGGCTATGAGATCAAACTCTCAAATGAAAGAAACATCATATACTCCACGTGAACACTCTGAAGGGCACTACTGAGGAGCCACTGGGCTGCAGACCCAGTAGCATCCCGAACTTACTGATCTGCTGTTGCTGATGCTGCTCTCGACATTTTCTTACTTCCATTTTTCTGGTCTCAAATCCTAAGCCCTCTCCTTACCTCCATATTTCTACTGGCCTTGAGCATGAAGGCCGAGTACTCTCAGGCAGTCGCCTTTAGTACCCTTTGAACCACAAGTCCGGACATGCGCTGTACTAAACAGTACCCGTAAACCTCCACATTCTCCGGTTGTGAGGAATTCAAATGCGGAGTTGTCAGGATCCCTCGGGAATGGAACAGTCCGCTGGCACTAATCCAGAGCCCACTTTGACTGTCACGGCATCCACTCATGGTACGTGCAGTCGGTTTCTCCATCTCTCGTCTCACTAAAAACGCTGAAAACTACATATATATATATAGGGCTAAGTAGGGATTTATATAATAGGCCCAAAGGCAACTTGTGGTGGATCTTGTTTTCGAAATCATCCTCAAGGGATCTCATCCTCGAGCGGTTATTAATCCGGAAAACTATTCGGTTAAATGGCCAGAGTTAAGTGGAATATGATAAAACACAACTTAACATGTCCTACAGATAAAAAAATAAACATACAATAGAAGAGCGTAAAATAGAGATGAGTCCTAAGCGGACCTGGTAGAAGCTCCAAGCGTGTCATCGCGCCTAGGCAGCAAGCTCCTACTCTGTACCTACACATCAAAACTAAATACTAATGCCCGCTAACTAAATGATGCATCAAACGCAATAAACATCACACACAATTCAATCATCAACTTCCCAGCAACAGTTAAAAATCATAAATGTAAATAATTCTAACTTATCCTATTCATACCAATTTTATTGTGTTTTTCAAGGTTACGTCCTGATCACTTATCATGCTGAGACTCGATCACTTAACCTTCATTCTCAATTAATTGCATCATGCAATCATCATTTCATTCATAGTCATACATTTATCCTGACAACTAACCAATTCTAGCATGTTATGCTAACAATCATTATCAATTTCAAATAATAAAATCGGAGGTAATTATACCTCACGTCGTCTGCAATCGGCGACGGCTAGGGTTTCGTCCTGCATCTCGGAGCTCAAATTCGGCACTCATCAGCGTTCGACGTTCGATCAGGATTGACTGGATGAACTCTTCGGAAAATCCGGTGAATTCCAGCGAATCCGGTTTTCGGCAAGTTCCGACGGTTTTCTAGCAGGTTTCAGTGGTTTCCGGCACCTTTCGGCAGTTTTCGGCGACAACCATCGGCGGCATCTACTAGCTAGATAGGGGTCACATTGGGCACCATTGGAACCAGCTCGGCGAGTCCGACACATCTACGACGTGGCTAGATAGGTGGCAGCTCGCTAGAAAATGGCAAAACAGAGCCGGCAACGATGGGTGACTCGATCCGACCGGCCTGGGCGGCGATGGCCTCCACTCCGGTCGGGGAAGGTCAATGGGTGGTCAAGGGTGTCGAGGCTACAACTGGATCACGACGGCGATGGTCGCCGGCGACGCAATCGGTGACGGAAGTGTAACACAAGTGCAGCGCTTGGCACGGCAATCCGGCGTCACAGCGGCCAAATGGTGGCCGGAACTGGTCAGGGAAGCACGGCGACATTATGGCGGGGCTAGTCGGGAACGATCGGCGGCAGGCCGGTGTTGACAGTGGCGGCGACGACAAGCAAAAATGGGTGGTGTCGGGGCATGGGTTTGGGCGAGGAAGAAGAAAAGGTCAGGGGTATTTGGTGGCAAAACTCGTAAATAAGACTTAACTCGCCTCTAGGTCTAGTCAAGAATAATAACTAAGTCGTATTAAATCCTAAAAAAATCAGAAAAAATCCCATAAAATCAAACAAACACCACAACATTATAATGATATGCTCTATGACTACAACCCACCCAAACTGCCTGTAACATGTCCTAACACGGTAAATGGCCTAAAACTAATTCTACGATCCACTATATATAAAAATAAAAAAATTGGCATACTCTTATATATTCTGATAACTTATTCTATTCTACTGTGTTCATGACGTTATCATTATATACTTGGGTACGCATGACCCTCATAGCTCATACATGTGACTGGCGTCGGCTCAGTACACGTGCTCTAAAACTAACTCAACTCCAAATAATAGTCAAACCGACTGGTTCTTAATATAAACCCTGACTCGCATCGTGGGTTTTATAGTAACAGTTATTAAAAAACAAAGGTGCAAGATTGAAGCTAGGCGAGTAATCCATTTAAAGATGCAAGATGAAGGTAAATTTATTCTCGAGGTCAGGTACATACCTAAGTTGAAGAAAAATCTTATTTCAGGTAACAAGCAAAACCGAGGGGCTAGAGGATCACATTTGAGAACAATCAGTGGAAGATCAACAAAGGAGCACTAGTACTAATCAAGGGGAAGGTGGTGAACACTCTATACCCATTATCTACAATGTCTATCCAATTGTTTCTTCAACCACTGAGAAGAATGATAAAGCAACGCTATAACATAGAAGACTTATTCACTTGAGTTAGAGTGGGATGAAGACCTTACATTCTAAGAAGGTGTTGGCAGGTATAATTGATCCTAATTTTGTTTTTTGTGAAGACTGTGTCTTAGGAAACAAAAATGGGTTAGCTTCAACAAGGACAAGCGTGAGAAAACAAAAAAATTGGAGTTGGTTTACATGGATGTCTGGGGGTTGGCTCAAGAAAAGTCTTATGGAGGCAATCTCTACTTTGTTACATTCATAGATGCTTACAGTAAAAATATCTTAATTTACATTCTAAAAGAAAATTTCTAGGTCTTTAACATTTTTAAGATGTGGAAAACCAATGTAGAGAATGAGACAGGGAAATTGGCATGTCTATAGTCTAACAATGGTAGAGAGTATAGTAATAAATAGTTTGTCTCTTATTGGTCTACCAAAGGGATTAGGTGGATTAAGATAGTGCCAATGACACCACAATGAAATGGGGTGGTGGAGAGAATGAACATGACTATCTTAGAGAGTGCAAGAAGCATAAGAGTTTATGTCGGGCTCCCTTTGCATCTTTGGGGAGTCACTGTGGATACCGTTGTCTCTCTAATCAATCGGAGTCCATTAAGTGCCTTAAATGGAAAAATAATGGAGGAGGTATGGACTGGTAAAAAATTTGACTACACCTTCTCAGGGTCTTTAGTTATATTGCATATGCCCATGTTGACAAAGAATTAAGGAAGAAGCTTTGTGACACCCAAATTTCGGTTTACCTAAGAACCGGATCGAAAATATGTCGATTGAGTCAAGTCAAATCTAAAGCTAGTAGTTTATAATACTAAATCAATAATATAGATAGAAATAACCTGCTTGGCATCAAAAGAATGAAAGGCATTGCTAAATAGGCGTAAAAAATACATCAAATGTAAGTAAAAATATTAAAGAAAATAACTGCATTAAGCTCAAGTGTGTGCAGCGTTTATCTGTCCTCCCATCAAAGCAGACTCAGAATCACAAAACCTACATACATAATAGGAAAATGTTGTAATAAGTGTTATTAGTCCAGAAATAATTAATAATCAAACAGGCACACGAGAACCTCCTGTAAAATGAAAACATTTATTTACTCTTTCACAAAATCTCTCATAAGGGCACTAATTATGAGTCTTCAACCTAGTGTGACAGCATTCCCTTTCTATCTCATCTCATGCCTCGTCAACTTTAAAAACTATCCCTTGCGCGAGAACATCAATTTCTTTTCATTTTCCTTAAGCCATCTATATCCTCTATATCACTCCTAGTCCTAAGCAGTCATGAGCTTAGAGGCAAAGTACTCTCATGAATGCACCTTCGGTACCTTTTAAAATCACAAGTTTAGACATGCGATACATTGCAGTACTCGTAATCCTCTACACTTCGTTGGGTTTGAGGAACTCAAAGGTAGAGTTGTCAGGATCCCTCGGGAATTGAGTAGACACTCATCAAATCCAAAGCCTATTTTGACTAACGCGTGCTCTATCTGAAAGTGTGGTTGTTGGTTTCCCCCTATCTCACATCTCACTGGAAAAATTGATAAATATAGACCTAATAGGCCGAGGCAACTTACAGGGTATATTGTTTTTGAAATCAAACTCGATG
>JAURVB010005966.1:0-14942 GCA_033002965.1 Piper betle | reverse complement strand
GCCCATGTTCGTGGTCTCATTTGGAGCTTCTAATAGGTCTATTTATGACTCGTTTCTGGATTTTTCATTCGGTTGTGATTCACTTTATGATTGCAAGATGGGTTAAGTAGTATTTTATTGGATCCCACTTGCCAACGGGTCATTTAGCTGATATTTTTGGATTAATTACCTCTCGATGATGAGATCCCTCAGTTTGATTTTCAAAAATAAAATCCACCACAAATTACCTTCGGGCCTATTATATAAATCTATTCCCAAGCCTAATATAATTCTATCAAGTTTTCAGTGAGATGGAGATTGTGAAACCTACTAGAACGCACCATGAGTGAGTGTCATGTCAGTCATGCAGTGCTTCGATTGGTGAGAAGGTTGTTCTAGTTCTAGAGATCCCGACAACCCTGCTTGAGTTCCTTCACCCCAAACAACGTAAGGTTTATGGTACTGTTTAGTACAACACACGTCCGGACATGTGGTTCAACCTGAGAGTGTTCAACCTTCGTACTGATGGGCCAAAAGATATGGAGGACGTAGAGGGCTTACGATACAGGTAGTCCCAAGAGAAAGAAAATAAGAGAAAAATGAGAAAATGTTGAGAGAGACAGTAGCTAGACCACTCAGCTTAAGTATGCTATCAAGGCTGCAACCTTAGTGGCTTCTCAGTAGATGCCCTTTAAAGAGTTTAGCATAAGATATAAAATATTTTCTTTAAATAAGAGTTAGCTCTCATTTATCAGATTGTATGTATATATATATATATATAATTTTTCCATGACAAAGATTTACATAGTGAAAGTAAAACTTTCGTTCCAACCGCTTAAAAATATTTGAGAAAAGTAACTTTTTGTAGCCATATTGCTCAACCATCTAAAATCTAGATCAATCTTACACGAACAACATGGTTGAAATGCAAGATCATATATATGTATCACATCGGTAGATGGTTGGAGGAAGGAGACATAACAAATGCAAGTATTACCTTGGAGCCATCTTTGCCAACAATGAAGTCTGAGGTCCCCAAAAGGGAGGATTGACTTGGAGTTTGAGCCATGTTCATGGCCAGCTTCTCCACCTCCTTAGACTCAGCAAACTTCTCCGCAGAGAAAGGTAGGCCTTCTCAGCAAGCATTTCAATGAGATCGATGGCATCAGAGCATACTGCCTAGAGATCCTTGCCAACAACGAAGAGTTGGGAAGAACTTAATCCTCTCTCCTCATTATTTGTGTCTCCTCACATTACCGTTCTATTCCAAAAGATACATCATTTTTCAAATGATGCAACCTCCATCCCAAGGGATGCACCCTCCTCTCCTATAAATAATGATAATATGATGACATTCTTCAACAATTATCTGCCCTTAATTCTTTTTCCCCTCTAGGCCATCATCTTTGACAACTATTCAAATTAATATATTCCACAACGTCATTAATTGAGTCTTTTAATGATTATGAGGTTGTTGCCCCATCCAACTACAATACCATGTATGCGCACACACGCTAAGTGACCCACGGCCTATAGTTACTAATATTTATGATTAATTCACCTTCTCGGTATCACAAGTGCATAATGAGTCATCTTGCACCATTACACCTATCACCCCTTTCAGCATTAGAATAAGTATTTAATCTTTCAAGAATTTTAAGGGTACAACCCCTTGTCAGATTGAATTAATTCTTTGACCCCGATTGCGTTTAGCGCATAGTAGTCGAATGTGGGCTTAGATCGACCAAGGCTGTCAAATAGGAATATATAACATTTTGAGTAATTATACGGACTTAGTGTTTTTATCACTGATGTGGAATTACTCTGCATATGTGAGCATAGAAGGATGGGTAAAGTCAGGGCAGTTAGTGGACTCTATTATTAGACCATTATTTTGTCTTATATGTTGTTATACTTCTAGGTTATTTACATGGCAGTGGGATTTCGGTTCGTTTCATGTGTTTTATTATTCTGAATATTTATTATGTTATATTTTATTCCATGGCATGATTTAGAATTTGAACTTTAACTAATTCTTTGAGCATGAATTTAATTTAGTACGGTTAAAAAAATTTTATGTCATGGAATTATTCATGATAGTGATAAATTAATAGAAAATTAATTTACTAGGCATTTAGTTTTATATTATAATACTTGGTCTGTGACTCAGAATTGGCGGGTCATTATATGTAGCATTAGAGCCTTCGATTTCGTATTAGATAGTGGGCTAGACTATGGACGTTAAATATACTGTCAATTACTGGCAAAGAAGGTCGTAGGTTGGGGCTAGTAATGGGCTAAGTGTACGAAATTTCTAAGGTGATTAGATTGTGAGATCCCTTAATTTAATCTCATTTGTAATACCTACTAGGGTATATTATGTTTATAAGTTAAAATAGATTATAGATCATTAAACTTAGTTAACTGCTTTTGAAAAGATAACTTAGTCCGTTATGTTACACTTTGGGCTAGGTCATTACAAGTGGTATCATATTCTCTTTTTTCTCCAACTCGTGTGCCACAATATTTTTGAACCTTCTTCTTCTTCATCAAAACTTATGGTTGAAGATATTTCAGCGTTTCCATCCTGCACACAAGAAGATTGCCCCGAAACTTTCCAAAAATATTCGACGGCAAGGTAGATGGTATATTAGTTACTATACGTCCAAATTTTCTGCAACATCTTTTGGCTAATGTCTTTTAAGTTTTTTTAAACCCCAAGCCATTGAGTTTGATATTAACAGATTATAATGGCCTTTTTGTATCTTAATGTTCAATGCCAGATTACGGCAGTAATTTGACATTTGAAGTTTACTGTCAACAAAAACTATTAAGGTAATCTACTGATCAAATGTTGTTATCCCCAAAATTTTTACATTCTCGACTTTCTTGGAATACCTCTACACTTGCTAATATTGAAGGTCGGAATACCAGTAATGCTTCTTCGAATTATGGATCAAAATGCTAGACTTTTGCAATGGAATAAACCTAATAATAACTCAACTTGACAATGGTCACTCAACTTGAAGCTCAAATAAAATAATGACAGGGCACATAGGTACGCATTGCGCATCGCTTGACTTGAAGCTTTATGCATCCCCCCTCATCGCGCGGGTTATACGGCTAGTTTCTATATAGTCCGCCGGCATTATCCATCCCTTTGCAGCATTGAAGAGAATGGACAGCGAGGGAGCCTTGAAATCTTCTTCTCCCGAGCCGCCCGCCACCCAGACTACTTCCAACCTGCATTGTTCATTAATCATCTTCGCGTATGCTTGCCTTCACGTTTCGGTGGCTTCGTTGAAGCGTTTGGTGTTGAACCAGAAATAGAGACCCACCATCTTGCCTTTGTTAGAAATGAACGTAATTTGTAATTTACTAATCTTGTGGCATAAGTTATTTGTAATATTGTCCAAGTGCATGAGCACATAGTACTAAACCTACCTTCCATCATATGTTGGAACCGAGAGCTGCTTATGGTTCTGTAGCAAACAGCAAAGAAAAAGAAAAAAAGGGCATGTCGAACCCTTGCTCCGCCCCACCTATTTGGTAAGATTTTTTGCTATTATTTTCAACCAATATATGCTCTATCCTTCCATATTCTCTTCAACAGCCTTCAAGTGCAGAGAGTGGAAACTGACCATATATGCAAAATCAAAAACCGAAAAACCAAATATTGATAAGAATTGATTTCATGTCCAAATATTGAGCATGAAATCCAGTTGATAGATGGTAAGTGCCTGCTGTCCATTAAATCTAATGAGAGTTTTTCCGTCAATAGTTAGAAGCGACTCGAGGTCGTGAGTTTTTTGTCTATTGTAAACGCTTTTCACTGCCATCTATGATCCCGACGTATATGGATACTGAAAACAAAATAATGGTTATTAAGAAATATGTGCTACGTTGCAAACGAAAACAGAGCGACCATAATGGGGACGAAGAGATTACCTTGATTTAGAGACGAGAAGAGGAGGGTCCTAAGAAATGGTTCGAAGAGATTACCTTGACTTAGAGACGAGAAGAGGAGAGTCCTAACAAATGGTTTAATTTGTGATGATCTTTTGAGATGTAACATGATTCTAACGATCGTCAAACGTAGCCCAAATTTCCATAAATATTCGTCGTTATTAGTGGGTATCTGTTACTCAAATAGAAGCGCGTACATCTATCGTCTTCATCTAATCTTTGGGATGAAGGAGTCCATAATTTGTGCGCGGTTCTGTTTCTTTGAAAACCATCGATTTGATTTTCACTATTCTGTGCATATAATTGATAATAATGACGTGCGTTTAAGAAGGACGATCCTGGTCCGGTCTGTGCGCATACAATCATGCATGCCATAAAAACAGGCGCATGCAGCTAGTTTATTTCAACGCGTCCACGTAGAAACTAACATGATTCTACGTATAACAAAAACACGTACTTTTCACGCATCTCTCTTCTTTGGTTGCATAGATGCATATATATGGGTTCTCATTCCTTATACTTTTCCAACTTACATCTATTTATCATTCTCAATAATTACAAGTTCTCTAATTTGCATGGCAACCTTTTTATGTATCCACTAAAATATCCTTTATCGTTGAATTTTATTTTGGAGAACATTAACTATAACACTAATTTATGAGTGCTCATGCAACATTAAAAAAAATCCCTGTAGGTTTATTCTTTCTTAGAGAAATTTATTAACAAGAGGAGATTGAAATTAAGATAAGGTACATCCCACATGGGTGGGCCTGTAGTAGGGTTGCACTTTTGGCTCATACCGGCTGCTGCCAACGCTCGTGAGCCCGGCCCAATATCTGTTGTCCACGGGCCCATTCCATTGGCTCCATCAATACCCTCCACATGGGTGGCCCGGCCAATCTTATAATAAGCCCCCATGACCCTCTGATCTATATACGTGTAAGTAGATACCTGGCTGTTGCACATGCCCTCCTGATATTTCTCGGTACATATGTAACCCTACAAGATGATAGTAATTGAACTTTGCTCAAAGGGACCAAATTAAATGAACTACAAGAAGAAACTCCAATGACCCAAATGAAATTGAAAGATGCCAAGTTGTTTGTGTGTAAATATGTTCTCTCTCATTTTCAGTCCCCCCACAGTGCTCCAATATGTCTCTAGCTTTTGATCAAATACATGTTTTCAATAATTGTCCACAGACAATTATCTAGTCTAGTTTTTATGTATGTGGCTTCCATCGGTGTGTTGGCTATGTGAGTGATGATGCGGATCCAGATACATGTGGGCTCTCGCCCATTTGCCATTTGCCTTGTCTTCACATGACTTTCCCCTTCAACGGTTCTTATTTCCATTTATACAATTAAGAGACGGTATACACGTGTGTATGTGTGTGTGCTTGCCTCCGTATTTTTTATATTTGCAATGCAACTTAATTTCACATTAATTCATAAGAGATATATATGCATGTACCTTATGTTTAACCACTCTAGTTCTATGATATTGTTTAAACATGTGTGATCAAACACAAAGTTACGACTGTCATACGGTGTATATGTGTATATATATATAACAATGTGTGGGTGGTGATCGTCGTAGCAAGGGCAGGTGGACCAGAGGGCCATGGCGAAAGGGGGTGCTGGTTGTCGTGGCAAGGGACAGTGGTTGGGGACGGGCAGAGGGGACACAATGGGGGTGGAGGGGTAGTCATCGTGACATAGGGTGGCAGTTCGACGGGTTGAGGGGTAGCGACGGGGCATAGGCCTAGGGGTCAATCGCTTCACTAGCGGGCGGGCTGGGCCTCCGAGGGAGGGAATGGAGGGGGTGGTTGTGGCCTGTGGGCCGTAGGATTGTGATCCAGTAGCCCATGGGCCTTTGTGCTATAAAAGACTGACAATGCATAAAAACTAGCTATATATATATTATATTATATATATATATATATATATATATATATAAATAAAAGGTCATTAGACAAAGAAATATGAAAATGATTTGTGGAAATATCAAATATAGCGGACGACAGAAGGTTTGATTAGGGCGTTGAAATTGTTGGACCTTTTCTACTCTTTTGTCCGTCACCCACTAATCATTGTGGAAAATAGAAACAAACGAAATTGGTCCCATCCACGGGACCCATTAATTGAGGACAACACGACAAGACCCGCAAGCAAGTCTATCCCTCACCATGCGCATACACGAAAAATAATTATATATATATATACGAGACGATGAAAAGCAGCCAAAACATATACATGGAAGCAATTTAAACAGAAGTTAGGTGTAGAAAAAAATGGAGATTTATAATTATTATATACACATATATATTATATAAGGCTCGGTCTTGCAAATTTTTTTGCAACTTGCAGTGTGTAAAATATGATCATTGTTTATGAGGTTTCCTTTTAGTTAACTTATTAGTTAATTTGTTGGTTTTTCTGTTATTTTCTTTCGTGGTTGCTTGTCATTATTGACATTGATCTTACTAACATTTATTTTTCCCAAAGTAAATCTGACTAATCTTTGAAATGAAGATAACAGATGTTAGATACCTGGCAAGTTAGCAAAAATGATAGCAAGCATGACAGGAGAATGGCTTGAGATATGTGGTTACTGTCATTTTTAAAAAGCACTTACTATGAGGATTAGGCAATATATATATAAAAAGTGATCGTCTGTGTATATATAGATAGTTGGTTCGATTTTGAACCGACCGAACCAACAACCAAACTAACCAATGAGAATACCCGAATAATAACCGACTAACAGAACAAACCGATATAGTTCGTTTCTTTTAACCGAATTCTACCCGATTAACCGATTTCCTTGCGAGAAGCTCCCACAAGGTCTTGCCCCACCTCGGTATGGCATGGCCGATTGAAAAGTCGCCGCCTTTCCCTCCGGAGTCTCGCCATTGCTGCTGTCGTCTTCAATGTCGTCCCAGAGCAGGCCTTGGAGCTCCTTGAAGATGGAGCGGTGGAGGTTGCCCTCGAGGAACTCCACCGTCGTCTCGCCGGTTATTGAGTTCCCCGCCGTGACCATCCCCACCGCCACCGTCTGCTACGCGCCGTCCTCCCCCTTCCGACTGAACAACTGGTGCTGCGAATTGGGTGCGATGGTGTTCGGCCGTGGCAGCGGGGTGGTTGTTTCCAGAACAATATTGGGTCGAAAGAGTACAAAGGATTAATGGCAAACCAACGGGAGAAGAGCATCTCCTGGTCGGTGCCGGAGGCGGAGTCTACGCCGGGAGGAGACGGCGGCAGGCCGGCGAGCATGTAGACCCAGCAGTTGTCGAGGGGGATGAGCCAGAATTTGTTACTGGCCATCCCCTCCAACAACCCCGGCATGGTGTGGAGGTCAGACGGCCACTCCTACCGCCGGCCCTCCCCGTCGTCGAACCACCAAATCTCTTCGTTCCATTCTATATTTTATTCTTTGTGCTGCTGGCTGTCGTCTCCTTCCTCCTTCACCTATCTCAATTGTCGTACCCAGCGCTCTTCCCTACTCTGCAACGCTCTACTGCTGCTTGCAGCCATTGTAGTGTTGCGTGGAGCGTAAAGATGGGGAGCCACCACTGCCGCCAGCACCGGTACTAATCTAGCAGAATGAGTGGTCGAAGGTGTCGTTGGCGGAAGTAAAGGTGGACTCTTGTGCTGCAACAACGGAGGCGGGGGCGTCGCCGAGGTAGGAGATGGGGCTGGTAGTGTTATTCGGGTTTCAGGTATTTGGTTCGGAAATAGTTTCCGAACCAAATAAGCCGAAACCGAATAACAGCATTTCGGTTCCGCTTTCCACCGAAGTAAAATAAAAAATCGAATTAGAACCGAATCAAACCATCAATAAAGTTTAGTTCAGTTTGTTCGGTTGGATGACTCGAGCCTCTATCTATATATATTCATACATGCGCATTCATGGTCGAAGGTCTATGTGCAAGATAATATTTGTTGAAGCAAAGGTAAGACCAACCTGGCAAGGACAAGGCATTGACGGCCTGGTTGCAACTGACAAAGGGCGGGGCCATCCCTCATTTATGAGCACACATGCCAAAAGCCCACCCAATCTTTCTTCTCCAACCCCTCCTTCGTCAACGTCTTCTCCAAGATATCAAGACCACCTCCACTTCCTTAACCGCCGCCCACCCCCATCATCTTAATCACTCCCATTTACATAAATATACCTGATTATTTAGCATACCATAGCTTCGATTACAACCCTCGCCTCATTCAATTGCTTTGGGAATAATTACAATAACATATTAACGAATTTGTCTTTGACTTAGGCAATCTTAATTACCAACATGATAATAAAAAAGAATATATATAGGCATATTATATATTTCATACCTACTTAATTTTTCTGCAAGCAAAAAACATGCGTGTCTAATTAGTATCAAAGGCTGTAATTGCTTGCCCTGGTAACTCTCATTTCTGATGGGGAAAAAGACATACAAACAGAGCTTGGATCAGTAGGATTCTATGATTTATATCCACCTAATCACCACCTAGTAGTGTTTTTATGTTAGACGCAATATAATTAGCAGGTATAAGTCGTAGGTGTAGTACTATAATAATATATATAAGCAAAAATTTCTCCAAGAAGATGGCGGCTGTAGGTGGGGGTCTTCTTGCCATGGAGTCACGAACATGGCATGGTTACTGTGCTTGTTGCATGTGCAATTTTTTGCCTCCACCATTTCAAGCAAATCCCTACTCCCTTAATCAGGAAAAACAATTTGCCGGGTTCCATATTTCATTTTACTTGAAACCTTGGTCTCTGACTACTAAGTTGTGAAGTGCTAGCGAGTTGGCACTTGATTGAATTCTAGACATACTTAATGACAAATATCTAATTGGTTGACTACTAAGTTGTGATATGCTTGTGAGTTGGCACTTGATTGAATTCTACATATACTTAATGACAAATATCTAATTTGTTTCCCAATTTCTCTTGTAGTCAAGCAATCGCAATTAATTTAGTTCTACCAATCATCAGACTACATCTATTCTCCAACACCAATTCCCGTATATAATATATGGGAATTAGTGGGGTTGTAGTACTATCATGCACGTCAAATTATCGAAAGGTATGGCTCATTGTTATTAGTTTTTTTTGAAACAATAAGGTAAGGTGCCATTACTTATGTCCAATCAAAATCATTTTTTACTTCAAAGTCTCCAAATTATCCCCAACTGGGTAGAGGCCTAACAGTACTGTAACACGACATTATTACATTTGTTTACATTAGACAAAGTTACTTCTTTGTAACAAGTTTATTATTTTTCAATTGACGAAGTAAACAAGGATGATTAAAAGAAAAGTAATTTAAATTTAATTAAAAAAAGAGGAGTGGATGAATGAAAGCTTTAAAAGGCCCCAACCCTCTTCCTGCCGCCTCCGTCTCCTTCCCTCTTCCTCTCTTTTGCGTCTTCCACCTCCCAACCATCTTCTCTTCCAAGACTCCATTTTTCCTCCCAATCCAATCTCCATCTCATTCTCTGTGAAACAAAGTTGGAGCTTTGCTTTCCATTCTATCCATATTAAGCGAGCATGGCGTCGGCGATGGCGATTTCGGAACCCGGCGATTCGTCCAAAGGTCGGGAGCGGAGGAGGAAGAAGGAGTCGGAGTCGAGGTGGAAGACGGAGATCCAAGAGCGGCTGTACTCTTGCAAGCTTGTCCAGGCCATCCGCTTCGCCGGCCGTTGCCGCTGCTCTCTGCCGCCGAAGTCGTCTTCTCTGTCCCCGGCGCCTAGCCGGATCGTCCGCGAGGCAGCCGACAGGGCCCTCGCCGTCACCGCCCGCGGCCGCTCCCGGTGGAGCCGGGCTATTCTGTCCCGCCGGCAGAGGATGCGGGTCAGGAAGGCCACGAGGAAGGCGGCGGCGGGCATCGGCCGGAGGAAGTCACCGGCGGCGGGCGGCTTTGATTCGGAGGTGGGCGTTGAGAAGAGAGTCCGGGCGCTGGGGCGGTTGGTCCCTGGCGGCCGGAAGCTGCCGCTGTCGACGCTGTTGGAGGAGACGACGGATTACATAGCCGCGGTCGAGATGCAGGTCCGCGCCATGACCGCCTTGTCGGAGCTCCTTCCTCCTCCTCCGCCGCCGGCGACTCCACCACCTCCACCGCCGCCGTCACAAATGTAGAGCCATGTTAATCATTAATAGTTCAGAGCATTGCCACCAAATTTCCCAAGGACCACAAACTATTCTTGTTGTATACATAATATGTTCGTTTTGCTTTACGGGGGGCAAGATGTGATTACAAATGTGATTTGGGGCAACATGTAGTATTCAATCAATCCTCTTTCTAATCCGGAGCAAGGAAGTCGTGATTGGAGAGAAGAGAGGGGTTCGGCAAAGTAAGTTTGTTTGATGGGAGGGAGGGGAGCGATAAATTCAGGTGTCGGGGAGGGGGTTAGGCCCACTGCCCACACAGTCACATTCCCCAAAAACTGAGACTCCCAAGTTGTTGTAACAGTTAAAAACGCCCATCAATGATGAGAATCCCTCTGCTGCTACTCCAGCCGGCCATGCCACAGCCATGCCATGACTGCTAGCTGATACCTCTCACTCACTTGCCAGGTTGCTCTGCCGCTGCTTTTTGCTGCGAAGGAGACTGCTGCTTCATGCGTGTCCAGTTTCCAACTTCCAAGGCCACTCTCTCCTTATCTTGATTTCAGAAGAAAGAAAGTAATCACATTGTTGGGTTGCTTGTCATTTTAATGTCAGTCAAATGTTTAGTGTTATCGGCGGCATGTGAAAAGACGTAGAGGGTAAGAATCAGAATTTGGGCATTTCAATATGGGGGAGGACTAAAACCACAACTTTTTACTTTGGGTTGGTTGGAAATTAATCCGTTATGTATCTGTCGGACTTACTAGATCCGATAGAAAAAGGTGTCAAATGGCTCAATCTTCTCCTGTTTTTCTCATTTGGGATTGCTACCACCGGGGTCCCTCCGAGTCTATGCGCTGTACCACCCAAAATATCCGAGTATACGTATACACATTTCCCTTCCTTCTATCCCTACAACTATCTCTTCAAGTATGTATGTATTCACACACAAGGCTTCCTCGTTCTCTATTGTCGTTCGTGATATAAGCATGGCGTTGCATATTAGGATGACGACGAACATGAATGTTCGAATTACACAAACTAAGGGGGTTAAACTTTTAAATAATCACCTCATTTCACGATTTGGGTCTAATCCAAAAGATGAATAACTTCCCACCATCAACCAACCTAGTCCTTGTTTATATGCAAGTTGATTAAATAGATTAATCAAGCGTTTTAGATGGGGAATCTTGGGCCATATATACAGGAGTATTATGAACCGCATATTAGGAGGACCCATTTGACACCGAAAGGTTCTTGGGCGTACTGAGTTGGGTTCCTGTATGTGTAAAAGAAAAGAGAGGAGAAGGGGAGGAGATAAGAGAGTGCATTATTGATGAAGATGAGTTGCCGTATGTGGTACTTTTCCTTTTTTAAGAGGAACACGTGTTGTACTAACGAGATGAGCTAGCCTTGTCTATTTCTGTGGACAGACACCATCAGATAACACGTGCGACTTGCAGGAATCCTTGTCAAAACCCATTTGGCCCACCTTCCCTCTCTTCTCTTCCCCTCCCCACCATTCTTGTATTTCATTTCAGTATTTGTATCATATATCATATACTCGTACCTAAGCATCACCTTCGTCTCTTCTTCTTTGTGTTATTTATTGGTCTCCTCAACCCCCATGGTCCTCTCGCTGCTAACTTCCAAAGCTTAAGCATCGATATGTCAAACTCGTTCATGTGCCTCGGCTGTCAATCTTTGAAATCCAAGGACCCGGTCATTATCTCTTTGATATATGGTATTGTATAATATCACAAGGTAAAACTTAGCATGACTGACTTACAAATGCGCGCCCACCGGAATGGATGTGTATAATAGGATTGTGAGATATATCATCTTTTGACTACGAGGCCTACCATTGTACCGGCAAGTTCCAGCTACATGTGCCTCCCCTGGGTAGTGCAAAAGCTTCTCCTTTTACGATTTCATGGAGATACCTTACCATTTTCTACCATGAGTGAGTCATGAGTAGATCTAAGTCGATAGACGAGTGAAATACCTATAACTTCTATTGAGAGCTCCATATACATATGTATATACATGCTGGTCCTTTTGTTTGGATTAATTACCATGTATTGTTGATAATTAAATGATTCCCTTTTACCAGCGTCGCAACTTAATAGAAGCAGATTAGTGTTAATTAGTGAAGAAGAGAAAGAATACAAAGAGGTCTGCATAATTAGAACGTTTCCGGCCACAATTTATTTGCCCGCCAGAGACGACCGCAGAGGCCAACTACTAAACAATTCTTCACTTGGTTCAGAAAAACTAAAAGTTTTCACTTGGAGGGGCTACAAACACGATAGTCGGGAGCGTAATTGACATATCGAACATATATATGTCGGGTACTGCTCATCGAAAATCTGTCATCAACAACCACGCCTTCATGTTTCCAACCACTCAACTTAAATTCACGATAAAGCAACCAGTTCCCTTACCAGTGCATGAAGAGGACTTGTGTTAATTATAAATGGAAGATAAATATTTAAAACTCATTTTTACAATATGTATAGCCCATTAATCTTTTAACCTTTGGAATATGTTTTTTGTCTCCAAACTAATCGCAAGCGACTAGTACAGCAGTGAGGAAAAACTAATGCTTTGGTAATGGTGGGATTGTCAAGGAAGGGGTGTTGGAGGGCACAAGGGGTCAAGGGACTCTAAAGGTGGCTACCATGTGATGCATACTGTAGAGGCATGTGGCCACGTCATCTTCCCACATGTACGCCTCCTACCTCCTCCTTCCCATGGCCCCCTCTTGCCGCCCATTCTCCACTCCACCGTGGTCGGAGTCCCACCTGCATCCAATCTCCCCTGCACCCACATTGGAGAACTAATCTTATCATTATCCTAATTGGTCTTAAACATTTGAAATACTTCTTCGGCAATGGACCCTATTTGCTCTTTGGCTTAACGTGCTTGTTAATGACCACAACGCGCACCAAAAATGACAATTATAACAAGTAAGTCACCAAGGGACGATTGATGGCAACAATCTGAACTGATGTTTGAAGGTAGGATATATATGTACATATATGAAACTAAAGCAAGGAAAAGGCGAATCATTAAGGATAAAACAAAGCACATGGGTGGCCTGTCTGATCAGTTTTTCAAAGAAGCTGTTCATCAATGGTAGCAATTTTTTCTTTTCTTTGAGCACTTTGACGCTTTCTTTTGCTGCTGAGCGTGCCGGGAGGGGCCTCTGGGAAAAGCTTGTCCTGTACTTTTTGTCTTGCAAATGGGTGGTATGGGTGGCTCCCCATTGGTTAGGGGGCACGAACTGTTCCAAGCCTTGGTAGCCAATCAGAAAAGGCCAGCAAAGGCCGGATTCAATTCGAAAGAAAGAATGACAAGCGATGCAATAGTATAAATTAAGCTGTGAGGGCAGTAGTACGCAGTACTTGATAAAAAGTGAAGTTAATAACCTTCGTGTACTTTGATTGAATCCGAGGAGCATGTAGTTCCAACTTATATTACTAATAACTGCTTGTTTTGATCATATTAGAACAGTCTGATTATTAGTGACAAGGATCAGTGTGGAAATACCTTTACAATATTTGAGGTAGTGATTTCTCACATCCCTTCATTTCCCCATGCATGTAGGAATGCTAATTGAGCGAGCGAGCCGAGCTCAACATGTGTTCGAACTCGGCTCGAATAGTTCGAAACTCGTTCGAATTCAACTCGTGATCGAACGAGTTTTGGACATACATGTTCGAGTTCGACTCGAATATCTTTTATGTGTTCGAGCTCGAATATACTTAAACTGTTTAATTTTTGTAAGCTCGTTCGCCCAGCTCGTTTGTTAGTTCGAAACCAGTTTGATTAAAAGTCAAAAGTACCTCACTTTAAAAAAAATAAAGTCAATTTGGTTTGAACCCACAACCTTGAAGTCATCAAGGTGAATACTTACCATCTCAACTATCTTGCTTCTTTGTTATTATATTTCATATATATAAATAAATAAATAAATATAATATAATATAATATAAAGACTATATTATTATATTATTTTATCGAGTCGAGTTTGAGTCGAACTACAAATTGAGTTCGAGTTACAACCGAGGTCGAGTCGAACACGACCTTTCTCAAGCTCGGCTTGTAAGATTCGAGTTCGAGTTGAGCATTTAAATATCGAGTTTCGAGTCGAGTCAAGCCGAGCCGAACGCTAAATGCTCACGAGCTTGCTCACGAGCTGGCTCGCTCAATTAGCAACCCTACATGCATGAATATACAACAATTTTTAAGATTCGAGCTCTGTGTATCTTGGCTTTCTACAAATTTAAGAACCACACATTAGCATTTTCGACATCGTCAACGTTAGCGTTTTGGTAAGCACCGGTGGATCAGATTCAGAATATATAATACTTTTTTGCCGCTAATTGGGCGACTCTTCTAATCTTTACTTAATCCTATATCGTCCATGTTCATATTGTTGGTGTACCATGTTCGGAGAATATACCCTTCCATTGTTAGTTCATGTGCCGCATCTCAAATGTAATCCGATATCCATGTTCTAAATGTTGCTCTCGTAATTAATATATATATATATTGTAACACCCCAAATCTCGTTCACACTCGTGAACCGAACCGGCATGTTACAGGCTCCGGTTAGGTTGGCTAACCCGAACCTAACTCGTGCGGATCCAATCTCGGCGTCTTAAGATGAAGATCTAACATGCTATATGTATGTATGAATCCATAAAATCCTAACAGGATACTACATGGATAACATGCAACCAATTTTCACACCAACACAATTACAATCAAAATTAGTAAAAATTCTAAAACGAAAGGGACAAAATTTCCCCTAAAAATGTAATTAGGGGCCACCCTGTCAAAATCATATATTCAAACATATATACGCATAGCAACAATAGCATTCA
>JAURVB010005963.1:0-30209 GCA_033002965.1 Piper betle | reverse complement strand
TTTGTTGTATCACTTGATACATGAAATCCGTTACCAGTCGAGATACGTAAGGCTAATTACATCCAATAATAAAAAATAATAGTTGCCATCTGCATGAGGGGTAGTTGAGAAATTTTCAATATGAATCAAATGTTTGATGTTTCTATGCAAACGAAATGTTGACAATAGCTATTAAAGTAATCTCAATACTTGATATATATTTGATGTTTATGGAACTAATGAAGATTAATTGGATATATTTGCATATGTGGTAGAAAGGTGTATATATATATACACACACAGAACGTACGCATGATTTTTCTATCCATCAATTAACACCACTCAAATATATCCACACCTCATGAGTCATGACTATCAATTAGACAAATATTTTCATACTGACAAGGAGTGTATCTCGTTTTCTTTTATAATCAATAATGGTTAGTTGTCTCTATCATGAAAGATATATACATACATACATACATACATATATATATGAATAAAATGTTGCTGTACTGCAGTGTGCTTCCAGCCGTTGGATTATATCCAACGGCTGGAAAATAACCCACCAAAGCCCCTCTCCTCCGGTGACGCCGGCGATCACCCCTCAGCTCGGCGATAATTCCCGCGCATCACACGGCACACCGCGACGACGACGCACCCCTCAGCTGGTCGGAGGATTACTGCGCCGGCGAAAGAAGACAATCGGCAGAGTACAACGCGGGCGAAAGAAGCGACAACAGGAGGCGGGAGCACAGCGCAGAACCTATGTTTTGCTTCCTATGTTTCTCCACCAGCGCAGCGCAGCACGGCCAGCGGGAGGTGTTGGCTTGGGAGTCGGAGAGGAGGTGGTCGCCGGCGATTACAGCCCGGGGGACAGAAGCGACGATGACGAAATAGCAGTTTCGCTTCGTCGCACTTCGCTTCCTCTGTTTCTCCACCAGCGCTGCACAGGATGGCCGGCGGGAGGCGTCGACTTGGGAGTCCGGTGAGGAGTACGTTTATGTAAACGCATGTATGCATTCAGGTCTTACTTGAAAGCTATTATCGGTAATGGCCGCCCTCCTTACTCCCACTCATACTTTGGGTTTTGCGTTTCCTAATTATGGAACAAGAATTGTCCAAAGGGGAAGAAAATGCCGCCACATAAAATGCATTCAGAATAGAGTCAACAAATTGGTTTTACGCAGATCAGCTAATTACGAGCCACCAATATGCGACTTTGATTTCACTCAATCCCTCAAGAGCAAATATTTGGTTGGTCATGTTATTTTGCATGATTATTATCATGCATGCATGTCTCTAATTTCAATTTTCTTACATATATACTTCATATTGTGGCGGTAATTATATATATATATATATATATATATATATATATATATATATATATATATATATATATATATATATATATATATATATACCTTACTGATGTAGGATCTAAGGTACATAGAGATGGCAGAAAATCTGAAGGATTATGTAAGAAGTTTAGTGGAGAAGGAGAGGGATGCAAGTAGCAGTCTTGAGCTAGTTCACTCTTCAAAGGTTGAGCTAGTTCACACTCTTCAGAGGTTGCTGGTCAGAAGTGATAGAATATGAATGATTGAGTCTTTACTTGAACTTTCAAAGCATGAGAGATATTGAAATTTTTATCTGAAAACTAGCTTTATTATGTGCTGATTGATCTTTGAAGTTTAAAGTACTGAAATATTTTATTCTAGATTGAGAATACACTCTGAAGCAGCTACTGTTCTGAACTATGATAATTGTGAAGACAAAAGTGTGAAAGACTCTGATCCTATTTTACTGGTCATCAGGGATTGAAGATGAATCCTTGCTTGAGATGTTGCATTAGGTTATGACCTTTTCTTTTTTGACATTAGAAATCTATCTTTCTAAAATTGAAAAAGCTCAGTGATATTTGCGTTGAAGAGGATAGCTTTTTAGTAAAAGTCATGTTCCCATGTTGCAAATGACCAAATTCAAATTTCGAATGGAGAATTTTCTTCTTTTTCCTGAATTAGCCCTATTGCTGTTGTGATAATATCCTGCTCCATAGGATAGAACAAATGGGAAGAGAGAAGATGAATCTTTGCTTTAGCTGTTAAAGGGAGTAGCTTATGAACATCTATCTTTTTTCTTTCTTTTTTTCTTGTTTTTTTGTTGAAAGGACTATCTAGTTTATGGAGGATGAGAAGTTTGGATAGCTTAAATTGAAGTGTGGAGGCTCTCTCATTTTTTCCTGAATCAACCCCTGTTGTGGTTTACATTGAATCGGCTATTAAATGTTGTTGTGTCTAGAATGAACTGCGTAGAATTTCTCTCTTTTTGCTTATTGTCAGTGGTAGGTAGTGAATGGCAACATTGTAAGCATTTTCTCTTCCATAACGCAAAGTTTTTCTTCTTTTTTTGGTTAATTTAAGTTCTTTATTTGATTTATCATTGCTGAATTGACTAGTATATATTAAAAAAATGTTCATTCCCGGCATTTTTTTGTTTCCTTTAGAAATTACAAAGCACAGGTGAATCATTTGTTCGTATTGTTTTTTACCCCTCATCTCATTATTGTAGATGTCAAATTTCCCCGCCTTTGGGCTAAGACTAGGAAAAATGTTGATGCGCTTGAGCTCAAATGACACCACCGTATACAAGTGTCATTCTGGGTGCCATTCTGACAAATGAATTAATTATTAGTTATTTAAAAAATTAAATAATTAATATCGAGGTTGTGCATTCTTTCCTTCTAAATTATTTTATGGGCACAATGTGCCATACTTTATTTTTCAGTATCATTATCCACGCCTTTATTATCCTTCTCAGAAAGTAAACAACATTTCTATTCCCCTCAGCTCAATGGGATGTCATTCAGAATGCCAACAATCCCCACCGGTTTTCGCAAATCTAATGCAAGACGTAAAAATGCTCATAATATGCAGGTGGCACTAATGCAAATTGGCAATTCGACAATGAAAATTGTAGCACATTAGCAGTATTTTGAAAAAAATGGTTCCCTGCTAAGTTTTGCTTATATGGGAAAAATTCACTTTTAAATTCGTTTTTCAAACATAGTATTGCAGCTCCCCATCATATTAGGAATCGTTTGGCAGAAATCTTAAGGTTTAATGACAAGAGTTTTCGCCAACCCAAGGGGACGATGGGGATTTAAATCATAGCATTTTCTATCTCATGCACGTTTAGCATTCAATCTGTATCAAGATGTTACAGCTTGTCTCAAGTAAATGACCTAAAGATACATGTTTTCAAACGCTAAATTCTCCTTCAAAATTCTGGGCAACAGCTTCAAAAATTCTAGCCACAAACTAGATCCACTTAATTGAAGACTGCTAGAACAGACAACTATGTATATGTACACACTTTTTGTAAGCAGATCCATGTATGAGAGGTGCCTATGTACATAAGGTATGTATGTATATATGAACAACAAATACACATGTTTCTCCCTTCCTTCCACGATTGACAATTATATTATATAATGGTAAAATGAACAAGCCTGAGATGTCCGTAACATTCGTCACTGGTGGTATAGTTCTCCAAACAGACCCAGCAGATGTGCCTACCACATTTGCACTGAATGTGGTTACAGCCATCCACCTTCTCAATGGTGAAGTTGCAGACTGGGCATGACTGGACATGCTCCTTTCCTTTCCACCATTCTTGCAATGAAGTGTCTGGGTTTTCCTTGAATTCCCTGTACGTCTCGCAAGAAACCGAAGGATGGTACTCCATGTGACATTTCCTGCATGTTTCCGCAAAGCAGGATCCACAGGCAAAAGGAGGCAGCTCCTGTGATGAATCAGAGTCAGCTGCTTCATAAATTCCACTGCAGTCAGCTGATGGACAAAACCGATACTTCCCACCACTGGAAGACACGTGCGCGCCCAACGCGGCTTTGAACAATTCATCTAGTTTGTCCAGGGATAGTAGACGTTTTCATTTTTACATAAATATATTAAATGATACTTCATTCGCTCATGTGTCAGTAAAAATAGGGATCTGCATTCAAAACCGAGAGTCATTGTATCGGACCGATTCAACAAAAATCTGACAAATATAGGCTCAATTTGAATTGCCCAAAATTAGTTTAATATTTACATATATTTTTATATTTGGTGCATATATATAATATTTAAATTTCACAAATATACATTAAAAAATAATTAATATTAGTTTAGCAATACTTAAACCTCAATATAATTAAAAGTAATTTGTTGTGATAACATAATTAAGTAAGTAATAACAACTACCAATTTGTATTTTTATTTTCAAAAGCTACCAATTTGTTTGCGTTGAAAATGGAGGAATTATTTAGTGATCAAAGCTGCCGTGCTAATAAAATGAAAATTAAAGGTCTGCAGCATTTCATCATATTCATTCATGTGTCATTTTTATTCACAATTTCAGTTTCACTTCCAGATTTCATTGCAAAACAAAACAAGCAGAACAAATAAATCTTGTGTCCTTTCTTAATGAACAAAAAATTGATAAGCAAATTCTTATCACCCTACCACCAATGTCCAAAAAAATCAAGAAAACCAAGAAAGGCCCAGAAAATCCATCCACCATCCTTTTGACCAACCAAACAACAAGCAAGGTTGCAAGAAAGCACACCTCTTTCTCATATCTTGATCAATTGGAGAGCACCTAAACTCCAAGTAGGAGGCACTCAATCACCTCTTCACCATTTCCCTCTCAACTTGCCGTCAAAGCAATGACCGGTCGCACCTCCACTGTGGATGGAGGAAGGTTGTGGCTTTGATGTCACTGACAAAGGAATGGGTGATCTCCTCTTAACCAGAGAAGAGTGGGCATTAGGGGTGAAAGAACATGGCTGGTCCTTGGTAGCAGAAAGAGAAGGATGGTGGTCAGAGGTGTATTGACGGTGGTTTAAGAGCATGGTCGTTGGTGCTCCGTGGCAGGAGAGGTTGGCAGAAAATGATCAATTGATACAGTTTTCCTTATGTTTTGCAAACATTAATGGTGAACCAATTCCTACCATTTATATTCTAGTCAAATTGGTCAGATGGAATAGGCCAATTCACTGAATCGGCCAATCCTGGAGATAAAGTTAGTCTTAAGGATATAGTTCTGATCTAAATTATATTTCCCTCCCACACGTAATATATAAAATTCGTTCCTCTTATACGTAAATAATAAATTCAGGTCTCTCCTAGAAGTAATTATATGTTTTAATTGAATATGAAAACTCGCGATGATTAATGAGATAGAATATAATAATTTAATATCTTGGATATTGACTCTAATTGATTTTAAACATAAATCCTAATTAAATGAGATGATAAACTATAATAATTTAATTTTTTAATATATATTTTTAAAGGTAAGTAGACTGAATCTTATTAATAAGAAGTTAGAAATTAAGGTTAGTCATGTTGAAACCCATGACCTTATACATTGAGAGGAATTATTATTATTAGTTATTTATAAAAAGTTAGAAATTAAAGTTAGTCGAGTTCGAGCTCATGACCCTTCACAGTGGGACGTATTTTAATTATTTTTATTAGTTAGAACTCTTATTTTCAATCATATTGAGATTCTTTTTTATTAATAAGAGTAGATTTGAGTTTTTTAATGTATTTTTTTCAAAGCAAGTAGACTAAATCTGTTAATAGGAAGTTAGCTATTGAGGTTAGCCGCGTTTGAACCCGAGACCTTTTACATTATGAGGTATTTTTATTAGTATTATTTGTATAGGAAGTTAGACATGTAAGTTAGCCGGGTTCGAACCATGGCTCTTCGCACTGGAAGGTATTTTTATTTTTATTTTTTGTACTATAAATGGCCAAAATTCTTAATTTTAATCACATGCCAGTATTAATTTCTCCTTTTTATTAATATATAAGAGTAGAAGAGTAAATAAGAGTATAGACTCATTAGTCACTACATATAGGAATTAATGAAATAATTATTTATGTTGATTTTCACTTTAGATATATGATTTATTATTTTTATCATTAACATGAACTTACCTCTACTGGGCGTGAACAATTATTGACTAGATTGGGACTCAAGATCAGTGTCTCGCAGACTCACACAAACTATTATATTATATTAATATTTGAACTATATTAAACTTGTTATCATGATAGATATTTTGGCATGATACGGGAAAATCAATTACATTTATGAGATAATCTAAGTATGAAAATTTATGCTTTATTACTTCCATTGTGTCATTCTTTCCCTGTAGAACTGATACTGATTTATGGATTGTATTTTTGTTATATGTTATATTATCAAATAGATTTATCATTTAACCACCAAGTAGGTAATTAATTTACAAATCAGTGAACCACTAGGGTGGTTGACATTATAATAGTTTAAATGACATAACATTTTTTAAAATAGTCAACCTACTGAAAGTCGAAAAAATTGATATATTTTATATACAAGGTAATATCAACTAAATTATTTTGTAACTTAATTAAGTATGATCATATTTATGGAGGAGATTAAGATAATCACGATTATTTTTGAGTGGGCAAATCATGTGCACTCCCATATGTTATTAATTTTCTCACGTTTTCTTGCCTCAAGAGATAAGAAAAAGGTGGAAAAAATTTGTATAGAAGAGAGCATACAGGGGATTTTACTCAATATAATATATATGGATTTATGTTTTGGGGCCGAGTAAGCTTTCAATAAACTCATGGAGGTATTGGGCAGAATGAAAATCAGCTCTAAGGTCGAGATGGAATTAAATCTCCGGTAGGAAATGCTGTAGTAAATATTGCAGTGAAGCTGATATAGCAACCCTTTAATTGGGCTATATCACCCCAATTAAAGGAGTTTAATTGCATGTTATGGTTATAACCTTTAAACTCCACTAATTATAGTGATTTGAATAAAAAAATGTTATCACAACGGATTTGTTGTAGTACATGATACATCAAATCCTTACCTGATATGTAAGGCTAATTACATCAAATAATAAATAAAATAGATGCCATCTGCACGAGGGGTAGTTGATAAATTTTCAACATGAATCAAATGTTTGTATGTCCTATAATATTCATACTCATCCCAAATTAATATTTCTATGCAAATTAAATGTTGACAATAGCTATTCAAGTAATTTCAATATTTGATCGGATATCTTTTGCACTTGCGGTAGAAAGGTATATATACACACACACACATGATGTACGCATGATTTTTCTATCAATCAATTAACACCGCGCAAATATATCCACACCTCATGAGTCATGACTCTCAATTAATCAAATACTTTCATATATGATGGAGTGTATCACGTTTTCTTTTAAAAAAAGATTGGTTAGTTGTCTCTATCATGAAACATAGAGTGTATCAAATAACAACTACCAATTCGTTTTTTTCAAAGGCTACCAATTTGTTTGCGTCGAAAGTGGAGGAATTATTTAGAGATCAAAGCAGCCGTGCTAATAAAATGAAAATTAAAAGTCACAGCATTTCATCATATTCATTCATGTGTCATTTTTATTGACAGTTTCATTTTCACTACCAGATTTAATTGCAAAAAAACAAGCAGAACAATGCTTTCTTAATGAACAAAAAATTGATAAGCAAATTCTTGTCACCCTACCACCAATGACCAAAAAAATCATGAAAACCAAAAAAGGCCCACAAAATCCTTGTTCATATCTTGATCAATTGGAGAGTACCTAAAATCCAAGCAGGAGGCACTCAATCACCTCTTCACCACTTCCCTCTCAACTTGCCGTCAAAGCAATGACCGATCTCACCTCCACTGTGGATGGAGGAAGGTTGTAGCTTCTTGGTCACCGACAAAGGAATGAGTGATTTCCTCTTAACCGGAGAAGAGTAGGCATTAGGGGTGAAAGAGCATGGCAGGTCCTTGGTAGTAGAAAGAGAAGGATGGTGGTCAGAGGGGTATTGACGGTGGTTTAAGAGCATGGTCGCTGGTGCTCTATGACAAGAGAGGTTGGCAGAAAATGATGGATTGATACGGTTTTCCTTATGCTTTGCAAACATTAATGGTGAACCAATTCTAACCATTTATATTCTAGTCAAATTGGTGAAATGGAATCGGCCAATTCACGGACCAATTTCCCGCCAAAACAATTCCCCACATTTTTTACTAGATTTTAACCTAGTGGAGTAAAATCAGCCAATTTTTGTAAATTTGGTTGCAAATGTGTTCATTATAGTTTGTATTAGAGTCAATATAGAATTGTATTAGATTGTGAGCTGGATTAGGGATGTGGGATAGGTTGTTGGCCACGGGCTAAGTAGGACGTGGGCTAGGTAACTAAACACAGGTTGAGTGTAGGAATTTCGAAGATACGGTGGTGGAGGCAGCAGCAAAATTGGCGGAGATAGCAGCAGAAATGGTGTTGGCATGGAGACAATGAAAAATTATTTTTTCCTTGCATCCCACCCTTTTTCTTTACTCTCAACTTAAATCAACCCAACAAAGGCCAACCTAATATTTTACACCAATACCCTAGAGGTAAAGTTTATCTTAGGTAAACAGCTGTCATCTAAAGTATATTTCCCTCCACACGTAATATAGGAAATTTGTCCCTCCCATACATAAATAATAAATTCAGGTCACTTATAGAAGTAATTATCTCTTTTAATTGTATGTGAAAACTCTCGCTGAATAATGAGACAGCCTATAATAATTTAATATCTTGGATATAGACTCTTATTGATTTTAAACATAAATCTTAACTCAATGAGAAGATAAACTATAATAATTTAATTTTTTTAATGATTTTTTTAAAGGTAAGTAGACTGAATCTTATTCACAGGAAGTTAGAAATTAAGGTTAATTGGGTTCGAACCTGTGACCTTATACAGTAGGAGGTATTATATTATTATTAGTTGTTAATAGAATGTTAGAAATTGAAGTTAGTCGGGTTCAAACCCATGACCCTTCACAGTGGGAGGTATTTTTATTATTTTTATTAGCCAAAACTCTTATTTTCAACCACAGACCAGTATTGAGATTCTCTTATATTAATAAGAGTAGATTTGATTTTTTTAATGTATTTTTTTAAAGCAAGTACACTGAATCTTGTTAATAGGAAGTTAGATATTGAGGATAACTGGGTATGTTCAAACCCGAGACCTTTTACAGTATGAGGTATTATTATTATTATTATTATTATTATTATTATTATTATTATTATTATTATTATTATTATTATTATTATTATAGGAAGTTAGACATGTAAGTTATCCAGGTTCGAACCCACGGCTCTTCGCACTGGAAGACATTTTTATTATTTTTTATTATTTTTATTGTATTATGATTGGCCAAAATTCCTGATTTTAAACACATGCCATTATTAATTTCTCCTTTCAATTAATATATAAGACTAGAAGAGTAGATAAGAGTCTAGACTCTTTAGTCACTACATATAGGAATTATTGAAATAATGATTTATGTTGATTTTCAATTTAGATATACGATTTATTATTTTTATTATTAACATGAACTTACCTCTACCGTGGCATGAACGATTATTGATTAGATTGGGACTGAAGATCAGCGCTTGGCAGACTCGCACATAATATTATATTATATTAATATTTTATTTGAACTATATTAAACTTGTTATCATGATAGACATTTTGGCATGACACCGGAAAATCAATTACATTTACGAGATAATCTAAGTATGAAAGTTTATGCTTTATTACTTCCGTTGTGTCATTCTTTCCTTGTAGAAGTTATACTATTTTATTGATTATACTTTTGTTATATGTTATGATATCAAATAGATTTATCATTAAACCACCAATTAGGTAATTAATTTACAAATTACATAACCACTATGGTTCATTTGGTTGACATGAAAATAGTTTAAATGACATAACATTTTTGAAGTAGTCAACCTACTAATGGTAAAAAAAAATGATATATTTTATATACAGGGTACTATCAACTAAATTATTTTGTAACTTAGTTAAGTATGATTATATTTATGGAGGAGATTAAGATAATCACAATTATTTTCAGTGGGGAACTCATGTGCACTCCCGTATTTTATTAATTTTCCCACATTTTCTTACCACAAGAGATTAGAAAAAGGGGAAATTTTTTATATACAAGAGAGCATATGGGTGACCTACTTGATTATAATCGTAAATAATTTTAATACAAAAGACAGTAAGTACGTATTAAGTTTCTTAAAAATATATTACATACATACTACTTTTAGTTAGGTTGATGATCTAAAATTATCATGTTTTTTATATCTATTTCATACTAATCAAACGAACCATTAGTAATTTAATTATTGTCCTAGACTCTTGTACAGTTGTAAACAAGACAGTTTTAAGCTCGATTTAACGTTTTCAACCCAGTTTCACCAACTGCTTCAATTTAAAATTAAATAAAGTAAGTTAAAATCAATCATTTGATTAAAAAAGTACAAAATTGTTAAATTAATAAGACCAAACTTAAATTAAAATATTTTTAGTACAAGGTTTTTTTCCACAAGAAAGTCATTAAGGAGAAAAACCACACAGTTTATACATATATGTACAAAAAAAGGATGGTTACCTTTCCTTCTTAAGAGTACCTGAGGAGATTTTACTCAATATAATATATATCAATTTATGTTTTGGGGCCGAGAAAGCTTTCAATAAGTTCATGGAGGTAGGGCAGAATGAAAATCATCTCTAAGGTCGAGATGGAATTGGATCTCCAGTAAGAAATGCTGCAGAAAATACTACAGTAAACCTGATATAGCAGCCCTTTAATTGGGCTATATCACCACAATTAATGGAGTTTAATTGCATGTTATGGTTATAACCTTTAAACTCCTCTAATTATAGTCGTTTGATTAAAAAAATGTTATTATAGCAGATTTGTTGTAGCACTTGATACATCAAATCCGCTACCAGTCGAGATATATAAGACTAATTACATCACATAACAAATATTAATAGTTGCCATCTGCATGAGGGTTAGTTGAGAAATTTTCAACATGAATCAAAGGTTTCTATGTTCCATAATATAAGTACTCATCCCAAATTAATATTTCTATGCAAACAAAATATTGACAATAGCTATTCAAGTAATCTCAATACTTGATATATATTTGATGTTTATGGAACCATTGAAGATTAATCTTGTGCATATCGTTAGCAGGTGTGTGTGTGTATCTATATGTATATATATATACACGACGTACGCATGATTTTTCTATCCATCAATTAACACCACACAAATATATCCACACCTCATGAGTCATGACTATCAATTAATCAAATATTTTCATACAGACAAAGTGTGTATCTCGTTTTCTTTTAAAATAAAGATTGGTTAGTTGTCTCTATCATGAAACATATGTATATACATGAGTATGTTTATGTATACGCATGTATGCATTAAGGTCTTACTTGAAAGCTATTATCGTAATGGCTGCCCTCCTTACTCCCACTCTTACTTTGGGTTTTGCATTTCCTAATTATGGAACTAGTACTGTGCAAAGGAGAAGAAAGTGCCGCCGCATAAAATGCATTCAGAATAGAGTGGACAAATTGGTTTTACGCAGATCAGCTAATTACGAGCCACCTATATGCGATTTTGATTTCATTCAATCCCTCAAGAGCAAATATGTGGTTGGTCATTTTATTTTGCATGATTATTATCATGCATGCATGTCTCTAATTTCATTTTTCATACTTATATACTTTATATTGTAGCGGTTATTTTATATATACATATATATATATATATATATATATATATATATATATATTATTTATATGCCTTGATAATGTAGGATCAAAGGTACGTAGAGAGGGCAGAAAATCTGAAGGATTATGCAAGAAGTTTACTGGAGGAGGAGAGGGATGCAAGTAGCTGTCTTGAGCTAGTTGACACTCTTCAGAGGTTGGATTTAAGCTGGCAGTTTGAAGAGGACATTAACAAAATCATAGAAGATAAAGTTATTAATCAATGTAAAGAAGAGGATTTGCACAACACTGCTCTCAAATTTAGGATCCTACGGCAAAATGGACATTTTGTTTCTGAAGGTGAAATATGATTCCTCACTTATTTTCACCTAATTTTGTAATAAGATAACTAGGTCGAATTTGGGTTTGAAAGGTAACTATCTCGATTTCATTTAGAAATTTTCAATGCTTCTAAATATGCAGACCAAGTTGTTTGTTCACGGAAGTATTGCAAAAGAGGAAAAAGAAAAGTAATGTTTTGATTAATTAATAAGCCAAGATTGTTTATACTCTAATCTTTTAAATTTTGTTGCAGATGTGTTCACTCCCTTCTTGGACAAGAATGGTGATTTCAAAGAAGCTTCCATTAGGAACCCAAAGGCAGTTATGAGTCTCTATGATGCCTCCTATCTTGGAATGGATGGGGAACCATTGACGGAGGCTGCTAGAGCTTTTGCCACCAAGAATTTAAGGGAGTTTCTGAGAAAAGGACCTAATTACCCCGACTTGGAGCTTCACAAATTTATTCAACATGGACTTGAGCTGCCCTCCTATTGGAGGCCACAAAGGCAGGAAGCAAGGTGGTTCATTCAGGAATATGAAACAAATAAGAGGAAGAACAGTAAGCTTCTTGAATTAGCAAAGTTGGAGTATAACATTTGCCAGGCAAGGTATATTAAAGGTGTTCAAGCCATGTCCAGGTATATTTGGTCTTCTCTTATTTTTCAAACAGCAATTGCAGTTATACGAGTAATCTTTACCGTTAACAATTAACATATTTTTGCGTTAGCGGGTATGCCTCTGCCAGAGTTTAAAACCTAATGACTAGGATTTGACTCTGTTGCTTATGAAATACTAATTACGATTCGAAAGCAAACTGAATTAAAGATTTAAAATAATCCTATAAAAATATTAGTTTTGGTCACGACAAACCGTGGAGAAATAATATTTAATAATAGTGTGGGCTATAGATACTACCGTGGAGAAAACATATATAATCCATGAAATAATATTAAAAATAGTGGGAAAATGTGCCTACGTCAAAATAATCAACGAATTATATTACGGTGGTTATATTTATGTTAGATATATTTTTTCACGATTTTTAAAATTAGTTCGTATATTATACTTATTTCCTCTTATGACATTATAGCTCACAATAACTTTTAGCATAATCCATGGTTTGTCCCAGACAAAAGTATTATTATTATTTTTATATAACTGTAATTTTGAATTCAGTGGATTAAAGGTGGTTGGGAATGAGTATACATGGGTTTATGATTTGGTGCCAGGTGGTGGCATGATCGCGGACTTGGGGAGCAGTTACCTTTCATTAGAGACCGGCTGCCAGAAAGCTTTCTATGGGCTCATGAAGTAGTTGCCAATCCCAAGTATCCTTATGCAACCGAAATGTTGACAGTAGCCATTCAACTAATAATAACAATTGATGACATATTTGATGTTTACGGAACATTTGAAGAATCGGCTCTCTTTGCATCTGCGGTTGAGAGGTATATATACTACATGCAGCTATGCTAAATGATGTAATGTCCAAATGAACATCGCTAAGCTAATCTTTGTCTAAGCAAAATGTTATATTCTTGAAGATGGGATGTTAAAGCAGTTGAAGACCTTCCAGAGTACATGCGGCCATGTTATTTGGTTCTCTTCAACTACGTTAATGAAATGGCATACACAATTTCAAACTTTGAAGGACACAAAATCATTTCATTCCTTAGTAAACTGGTAATAAATAATATATATCTTAGCTCTGTTGTATTTATTAATCCACCAATTTTTATATGTTTTTCATACTTGGAAATGTCTTTTATAAATTTCTGCTGTGCATATATAGTGGGCAGATCTTTGTAAAGCATTTTTGCAGGAGGCAGAGTGGTTTCATGGAAACCACAAACCTACCTTTGCTGAATATATGAACAATGCTTGGATTTCCGTCACTGGCCCCTTGTTATTATCCACTTTATTCATTTTGACGGGACAAGAGACCGTCAAGGAAAGACTTCTGCAATTTAAAACCAACCCAGATTGTATACGGGCGTCGTCGTATGCCTTTCGTCTTCTCAATGATCTAGGAACCTCAAATGTACGTACGTGTATACTATGGTACATGTCTATGCAACAAATAGGGTCATATTCAGCAGCATTTCACTGTATGGTGTGGGCATATGTTCCATGTTTAACCGGTGGCTGATCAAAATTTCGATGTACACAGGATGAGCTAGCAAGGGGAGACGCGCTAAAGGCAGTCCAATGTTACATGCATGAGAAAGGAGTGTCTCAAGAAGTTGCTCGCGAGCATGTAAAACATGAAATCAGCGAGTCTTGGAAGAAACTCAACAGGGAATTACTCTTGGGCTCGAAATACCCAAAGGATTTGGTAATAAGTTCAATGAATAATGTACGAGTAGCAAGTTGGTTCTATGCCTCCGGAGACGGATTTGGATCGGAAAGGGAAAGGACATTTGGTTTCTTCGAGTCCGCAATAGTTAATCCAATTCCGCTGGTTATGAATACTAATGAGATGTTCTAAAATTGGGTTCAATGGTCCTTCATCTATATCATCTCTCATGAATAGTGATGTATAGCAGCAATCTAAATAAAACTTAGCATTTCTGCTATATATCATCAATAAGTTTTTCTTCAAATTTCTCTACATTTTTTAATAAATATATTAAATGATACATCATTCGTTAATGTGTGACCAATCTATAGTTCTAAAAATAGGGATCGGCTTTTAAATCGTGAGAGTCATAAGACTGATTCAACAAAATTTACACCAAAATCGGCTCATTTTGAATCCCCCAGAATTAGTTTAGTATTTACATATATTTTTATAACCGGTGCATATATATGATATTCAATATCACAAATATACATTGAAAAAATAATTAATATTAGTTTAGCAATACTTAAACCTCAATACAATTAAAAGTAATTTGTTGTAAAAACATAATCAAGTAATTAATGACAACTACCAATTTGTATTTTTTTTCATAGGCTACCAATTTGTTTGCGTTGAAAATGCAGGAATTATTTAGATATGAAACAGCCGTGCTAATAAAATGTAAATTACAAGTCACAGCATTTCATCATATTCATTCATGTGTCATTTTTATTCGCAGTTTCAGTTTCACTACCAGATTTCATTGCAAAACAAAACAAGCAGAACAAATAAATCTTGTGTGCTTTCTTAATGAGCAAAAAAATGATAAGCAAATTCTTATCACCCTACCACCAATGTCCAAAAAAATTATGAAAACCAAAAAGGGCCAAGAAAATCCTTCCACCACCCTGTTGACCAACCAAAGAACAAGCAAGGTTGCAAGAAAACATACCCCTTGTTCATATCTTGATCAATTGAAGAGTACCTAAAATCCAAGCAGGAGGAACTCAATCACCTCTTCACCACTTCCCTCTCAACTTGCCGTCAAAGCAATGACCACCTCCACTGTGGATGGAGGAAGGTTGTGGCTTTGCGGTCACTGACAAAGGAATGGGTGATCTCCACTTAACCGGAGAAGAGTGGGCATTAGGTGTGAAAGAACATGGCTGGTCCCAGGTAGTAGAAAGGGAAGGATGGTGTTCTGAGAGGTATTGACGGTGGTTTAAGATCATGGTCGCCGGTGCTCTGTGACAGGAGAGGTTGGCAGAAAATGAATAATTGATACGGTTATCCTTATTCTTTGCAAACATTTATGGTGAACCAATTCTAACCATTTATATTCGAATCAAATTGGTCAGATTGAATGGGCCAATTCATGGACTGATTTCCGGCCAAAACAATTCCCACCATTTTTTACTAGATTTTAACCTAGTGGATTAAAATCAGTCAATTTTTGTAAATTTGGTTGCAGATCTGTTCATTATAATTTGTATTAGAGTCAATCTAGAACCTTATTGGATTGTGGGTTGGATTAGGGACGTTGGTTAAGTTGCTGGCCACGGGTTAAGTAGGACGTGGGCTAGGTAGCTAGACACTGGTTGAGTGGAGGAATTTCGAGGATATCGGCGGTGGAGATGGTAGCAAGGTGGGCAGAGATAGCGGCCGAAATGGTGTTGGCATGGAGACGATAAAACATTCTTTTTTCATTGCATCCCACCCTTTTTCTTAACTCTTAACTTAAACCGACCCAAGACCGGGCCAACCTAATATTTTAAACCAATACCCTAGAGGTAAAGTTAGTCTTAGGGATATAGTTGTCATCTAGATTATATTTCCCCCCCACACGTAATATATGAAATTCGTCCCTCCCATACATAAATAATAAATTCAGGTCTCTCCAAGAAGTAATTATCGCTTTTAATTGTATATGAAAACTCTCGCTAAAATTGAAATTAGCCAGGTTCGAACCCATGACCCTTCATAGTAAGAGGTATTTTTATTATTTTGATTAGCTAAAACTCTTATTTTCAATCACAGACTAGTATTGAGATTCTCTCTTATTAATAAGAGTAGATTTGATTTTTTAATTATTTTTTAAAGCAAGTAAATTGAATCTTTTTAATAGGAAGTTAGATATTGAGGTTAGTGGGGTTCGAACCCAAGACCTTTCACAGTATGAGGTATTTTTATTATTATTATTTTTATAGGAAGTTAGGCATGTAAGTTAGCTAGGTTCGAACCCGTTGCTCTTCACATTGGAAGGCATTTTTATTATTTTTATTATTTTTGTTGTATTATGATTGGCCAAAATTCCTAATTTTAATCACATGCCTGTATTAATTTCTCCTTTTTATAAATATATAAGAGTAGAAGAGTAGATACGAGTCTAGACTAATTAGTCACTACATATAGCAATTATTGAAATAATTATTTATGTTGATTTTAACTTTAGATATATGATTTAGTATTTTTATCAATAGCAATAAATTACCTCTACTGGGACATGAGCGATTATTGACTAGACTGGGACTCAAGATCCACGCCTGGCTAACTCGCACAAACTATTAAATTATATTAATATTTTATTTGAAATATATTAAACTTGTAATCATGATAGATATTTTGGCATGATATGGGAAAATCAATTACATTTATGAGATAATCTAAGTATGCAAGTTTATGCTTTATTACTTCCGTTGTATCATTCTTTCCCTGTAGAAGTTATATTATTTTGTGGATTATATTTTTGTTATATGTTATGAAATCAAATAGATTTATCTTTAAACCACCAATTAGGTAATTAATTTACAAATCATATAACCACTAGGGTTCGTATGGTTGACATGAAAACAGTTTAAATGACATAACATTTTTTAAAATAGATAACCTACTAAAAGTAAAAAAATTGATATACTTTATATACAAGGTAATATCAACTAAATTATTTTGTAACTTAATTAAGTATGATTATATTTATGGAGGAGATTAAGATAATCACGAATATTTTTGAGAGGGCAACTTATGTGCACTCCCATATGTTATTAATTATTTCATGTTTTCTTACCTCAAGAGAAAAGAAAAGGGGGAAATTTTTTGTATACAAGAGAGCATACAGGTGACCTACTTGATTATAATCATAAATAATTTTACTACAAAATACAATAAGTAAGTATTAAGTTTTCTTAAAAATATATTACATTCATACTACTTTTAGTAAGGTTGATGATGTAAAATTTTCACGTCCTTTATATCTATTTCATACTAATTAAATGAAACGTTAGTAATTTAATTATGTAAATTCAAATTGGGTAGTTTATTTGTTTATATTAGTAGCATTCGCCTTATCCTGTGACTCTGATCGGATTGTTGTTACAATGGGATTATTTGTGGTCTTGTGTGTAATGGTCTTGAGGGAGAAAAGTATTTGTATACGGAATGGCTTAGACCAAATTACAATTGCAAACCGGCCGCTGACAGCCCCCAAGTCCCCTCTCCGACCACCTTTTGTTACCCAATTCTCCGTTGCTTCTTCTTGGTCTCTTAGGGTATTAGAGGTAACACACATGTATTTGTTATAGGTCAAGGATGTCGTAGGGTTTCATTGTTCAAGACTCTTGTAAAGCTGTAAACAAGACAGCTTTTAAGCTCGATTTAATGAGTTCAACCCAATTTTACCAACTGCTTCAATTTAAAATTAAATAAAGTAAGTTAAAAATCATTCATTTGATTTAAAAAAGTACAAATTGGTTAAATTGATAAGACCAAACTTAAATTAAAATGTTTTTGGGGCAAGGTCATTTTTTCTCAAGAAACTCTTCAAGGAGAAAAACCACACAGTTTATACATATATGTACAAAATTACCAAAAAAAGGGTTAACTTTCCTTCTTAAGAGTACCTCAGGAGATTTTACTCCATTTAATATATATGGATTTATGTTTTGTGGCCGAGAAAGCTTTCAATGAGCTCATGGAGGTATTGGGCAGAATGAAATCATCTCTAAGGTCGAGATGGAATTGGATCTCCAGTAAGAAATGCTGCAGAAAATACTACAGTAAACCTGATATAGCAGCCCTTTAATTGGGCTATATCACACAATTAATGAAGTTTAATTCCATGCAATGGTTATATCCTTTAAACTCCACTAATTATAGTAGAGGATAATTACATCAAATAATAAACAATAATAGTTGCCATCTGCATGAGTGGTAGTTGAGAAATTTGCAACATGAATAAAATGTTTGTATGTTCTATAATATTTCTACTCATCCCAAATTAATATTTCTATGTGAACGAAATGTTGACGATAGCTATTCAATTAATCTCAATATATATTGATGTTTATGGAACCAATGAATATTAATCGGTTATCTTTTGTATAGATATATATCCGACGCACTCATGATTCTTCTATCCATCAATTAACACCACGCAAATATATCCACACCTCATGAGTCATGACTCTATATTAATCAAATATTTTCATACAGACAAAGAGTGTATCTCGTTTTCTTTTAAAGTCAAGAATGGTTAGTTGTCTCTATCATGAAACACACACACACACACACACACATATATATATATATATATATATATATATATAAGAAGCGTTTGTATCCCCATATTAATCTGGACCGTCCGATCACATGGACGGTCCAGATTAATATATGTATGATAAAACCCTAACCATATCATATCAACTGCACTACGTCCGGCGGCTCCCTCGACGCCGTCGAGGCCATACTGATGCTGCTCGCCGCCAGCACAGGCGTCACCGCCGTCGATTCCGGCGGCCACCGTCCTCTCGACGTTGCCGTCTCTCCGCCCAAGCTACAAAGCTAGAAGCTTGCTGTGTCCAAGCTCCTCATCGCTTCCGTCGATGCACCCGACTGCTGATGGGTGATTTTGGGTTTTATGGTTTTCAGGTGGGAATTGTTACAACATCTTCATCCAAATTCCACTTGCTATTTTAGCCCAGATGATATGGTGAATCTTAATTTGTCAGTTCCATCTATATTATGACGTTGGGCTTCCTTTGTTTTGCACTTCATTTACCCAAAAAATCCCATGCTCAGTTTATCAAAATTTAGCTTTGCTATTTTGGCTAATATTTGTACTGCAAGCTAAGTTGTTCTTGTTCTTTATGAAGAGTCTCATTGATACATGTATTGAAAATGCCGGGGAGTTGCTTAGATCAAATTTTGGCGGAGAAGTCTTGTATAAGGTATGATGTGTGTGATCTTGCAATGTACCATCTTTGTAAGTTAAATACAATTAACTGTTCATTATACGCTTATCTTGATGTACTCAAGGTTGCCACTGGGGGAGCTGGCAGCTTTCTTCAGCAACCATATGGCAATAAGTTGAAAGCTTTAAATGAAGCCATAGCTTCTTGGCTGCGCAGCCAAACACTGACGATACCGACGATGAACATCTATTTGAAAATTTCCATTCTAGCAGGACAATCAAAAAATTGATATTGGACTCACCTTTATTTGCTACTTGTATTTGGAAAATGGCTTTCGAAGGAAGACGTCATATATGGGCTCTTGGTCACAGGTATAATTCCCTTAATGAAGTCATTTAAACTGCACTATGAAGAATCTCTTGGATTCATTTCATCTATTGGGTTTATTTTTATAGGTGTTGAATCATTTGATGTGGATATGGAGCGGCAAAAAGTGACAGTGAAAGGCAATGCGGATCCAGAGGCTGTATTGAAAACCGTTTCAAAGACAGGAAAGCAGACTTTCTTCTGGGAAGAGGCTAATGCTGAAACTGTTGCTGCTTCCAACTGATGTATACAAACTCTTTGAGTTATGGGTGCTACAGTTTGCTTTCTTTTTGCTAAACTGGATTTGGCAGTTTTGAATTGCATGCTCTAGATCGTATATAGTGTATACCATAACTTTGTTTGATATGTTTGTAACTGGAATTTCCATTTTCAAAGATGTTCTGATCCTCTTCTGCAATTTTGGCGTGCAATTTTGTTGGTAGCGTGAACAAAGCATTCTGGTAGGCTTGTTTCAAGACTCTGTTTCACAACAAAATTCGGATTGTGGAGTATAATGGGATTGTTGAAGTAATCGAAAAATATTGACCCAAAATTGAAAAAGAGAAAACCATGATACTTTGCATTGGCTAAGATGAAATGTGACTTTCCATTGTAAACAGCATTTGTTTTCCATGATCAGAACAATATTTGCATGCCGCTTTAGAACAAATGTGTATTTTATGAATCTAAATCTGCCGATATTCGTCACCACAATGACCAACTACTTTCATGAGATCCTTCCCTTTAGCAGATGCCTCTCTGATGCTCTCCACATCTTCTTCATCCAACGCAAGTGAGAATATCGTGTTTGTGTCTTGAATGTGCTCCGAAAGGCCTAATCTTACACCAATCATCGATCCTGCTATAGCTGCCTAAACAATAAAAAAACTCATAAGAACTCGTGATATAACGAGTGCAATGTGCAATGAAAAAGCAATCAAGTTTTCACCATTTCATTTCTTCTATATCAAGAACAAACTGCATTTTCACCATTACAAAAACGGCGTTCAAATTACATTATTGTTACCACTTGATTGAACCTAATAATTCATATAAACACTAGAAAGAAGTTAGTATCATGAAAGTCCTCATACACAATATCCAGCAAGGAAGGGAAAGTTATGCTACCCGGTTGCTGAATATGGGATGCCATTTTCGAGGATCATTTGTAGCCTTTCAGTATCAAAATTGGTCGAGGCAAGAGTTTTGATTTTACCTGCATCCCCTCGAGGCAAGAGTTTTGATTTCATGCCTAGAATGTACGAGCTTGAATGATAAAAAATGTCCACAAAGAGATAGCAAAACTAGCTTTGCATGAACCAATATCTATAATGGAATGCCTACCTTGACTGTATAAAAAACATTCGACCTTTCAAAGTAAAACAAGCACCAGCCCTAAGAAAGGAAACATACATGTGCTAATTTAATTAACATTCTTGCCTTGCATTCCTTTCGCATATCTACTCTTCTTTTGTATTCCACTAACAATAAGCCAAAACTATAAAAATGTAGAACTTGAATTTGTATCAGTAAATAACAAAACCCTCAATGAAACCAAATATGTTACCATGTAAATGGTGGGGGAAAATAACACAATTTTAAACAATCAAACCTGACCATTGACTGAGCAACTGGAAGAAAAAAACACAAGATTATCTTCTGGAATCCATATCTCAATGTAGCTAAATTAAAAGAAGGCATAAGTAGCATTATTTTTGTTTATCCCTTCAACGTTAAAAAATTAACAGCATTTGCATAATCGAAAGGTAGAAAATACAACCAATCTAACATAAAAATTTTAAGCAACAAGCTCATGTAAGGTAGGAAAAAAAGCCCAACCGTCTAAATCAAATACACATGACAAACGCTATTTACTAAGAAAAGGTGATTCCTTTCCTCATAATCTGGAGACTCAATTACATCATTATACAACTTGTATTGTATGACAGCAGTTAGACTTACCACTCAAAATCAGATTCTCTTCTTTAAAGTATATTGAGAGCATAACTAAAAGCCCCTGTGCAGGTGCCGGATGAGTCTACTGCTGGTGCAACGACTACCACTTCTTGCTCCTCCCGCACAACAGGAACTAAGAGGCCACCATGGCCAAGGTTAGGGACCTCCATCCTTCTATCCTAGACCCTGGCCCTAATAGCCTCTTTGCTGCTGCTGTGCAGGAGGAGCTGAATCATGCTAGGAAACCCAGATGGAGATATAAGTGAAACATGCTAGTATTACCTAAAAGAAAAATCCTGTTGCTACTGAGTCATGGAAATAGACCGAAGATGACAATCTGCTTGGGGAGGGAGGGGGTCGTCGATTCCGGTGGCGGGAGACTGATAGACGGTGGCGGGGCAGCGATGGTTGGAGGCGGCAGCCGGTGTAGCGAGGGTCGGAGGCGGCCACCAGGAGGCGCCCCAAGATCACAATTGGGTTGGGGAGGGAGGGAGCCATCGATTCCGGTGGAAGGAGACCGGTAGGCGGCGGCGGGGCAGCAATGATCGGAGGTGGCAGCAGAGGCAGCGAGGATCAGAGGCGGCCACCAGGAGGCGCCCCAAGATGACAATCGGGATGGGGAGGGAGGAAGTCTTCGATTGTGGCGGCGGGAGATCGACAGGTGGCGGCGATGGTCGAAGAAGGCAGGAAGTCCAAAGATGGTAGGTTTTCATCACGTTTCATGAATTAATCTGAACCGCTCATTTCATCGGACGGTCCAAATTTAGATATGGCGCATATAACTTCCCTGCCTCTTGCTGAGGAAATCTTTTGCCTATATATATATATGAGTATGTTTATGTAAACGCATGTATGCATTCAGGTCTTACTTGAAAGCTATTATCGGTAATGGCCGCCCTCTTTACTCCCACTCATACTTTAGGTTTTGCATTTCCTAATTATGGAACAAGTATTGTCCAAAGGAGAAGAAAGTGCCGCCAAATAAAATGCATTCAGAATAGAGTTGACAAATTGGTTTTATGCAGATCAGCTAATTACGAGCCACCAATATGCAACTTTGATTACATTCAATCCCTCAAGAGCAAATATGTGGTTGGTCATTTTATTTTGCATGATTATTATCATGCATGCATGTTTCTAATTTCAATTTTCTTACATATATACTTCATATTGTAGCGGTAATTTTATATATATATATATATACACACACACACACCTTTCTGATGTAGGATCTAAGGTACATAGAGACGGCAGAAAATCTAAGGATTATGCAAGAAGGAGAGGAAAGCAAGTAGCAGTCTTGCCCTAGTTGACACTCTTCAGAGGTTGGGTTTAAGCCGGCAGTTTGAAGAGGACAATAACAAAGTCATAGAAGATAAAGTTATTAATCAATGTAAAGAAGAGGATTTGCACAACATTGCTCTCAAATTTAGGATCCTACGGCAAAATGGACATTTTGTTTCTCAAGGTGAAATATGACTCCTCACTTATTTTCATCTAATTTTGTAATGGGATAATTAGGTTGAATTTGGGTTTGAAAGGTAACTATCTCGATTTCATTTAGAAATTTCCCATGCTTCTACGTTTCTTTCAAAGCTAGTTATAAATATGCAAACCAAGTTGTTTGTTCACGGAAGTATTGCTAAAAAGGAAAAAGAAAATTAGTGTTTTGCAAATAGGTACATGTCAACGCAACAAATAGGTTATATTTCGCAACATTACACTGTATTGTGTGGTTATATGGTCCATGTTTAACCGGTGGTTGATCAAAATTTCGATGTACACAGGATGAGCTAGCAAGGGGAGACGTGATGAAGGCAGTCCACTGTTACATGCATGAGAAAGGAGTGTCGCAAGAAGTTGCTCGCGAGTATGTAAAAGGATTTGGTAATAAGTTCAATCAATATGGTGCGAGTACCAAGTTGGTTCTATGCCTCCGGAGATAGAGAAGGATTTGGATCGGAAAGTGAAAGGACATTTGGTTTCTTCGAGTCCGCAAAAGTTAATCCAATTCTGCTGGGCAGTGAATACTAATGAAATGTTCTAAAATTGGTTTCAATGATCCTTCATCGACATTATCTTCCAGGAATAGTGATGTATGACAGCAATCTAAACAAATCGTAGCATTTCTGCTATATATCATGAATAAGTTTTTCTTCAAATTTCTCTACATTTTTAGATAAATATATTAAATGATACTTCATTAGTTAATGTGAGACCAATATGGTGTGAACTTCTTCAGCAACGTCGGTGGTGATGTCCTTGCCCCTGCTCTGCCTCATACTCTGCTTCAGCGGTGCCATGGAGACAATGACGGGAATGGAGATCGAGACTTGAAGATCGATCTCAATCAAGGGGGCAGGATGGAGTCCTGCTACCTCGCGTTCCTCCTGAAAGGTCGGAAAAGAGATAAAAGAAACAAAAACAAGCTTTATTCATTCATCAATTCAATGACTCTTACAATTGGATTGGCTCCGCTTTTATACCCCCACACAAGCCACGCTCTGTTTCTCCCGCCAACCCTTACATTCAAACGCATGCCAATACAACATTACCCTCACTCACCTTATACCCATTATATTCATACCAATACCCTCCTCTTTGAAAATAACCTTGTCCTCAAGGTTAGTAAAGATTACAGTTTACAAAGAACAGTTTCATTTGAGCAGTAGAAGGTAAAGAAGTTTGTACTAGAACATCAGCTAGAACTCCTTCGTTGCCAACTTGTCCCATGGCTTTTGCAGTCAGCGCACCAATCTTCCTTTCTCCATTAGATGTTATAGTCCCAACCTGTGCTATTTCTTCAATCGAGTTGATCATTCGCGTTCGACTGTTCAAATTGGTCACTATTGCATCAATAGCCATTGTAATGCCACGCCTCAAATCCATTGCATCCATCCCAGTAGCAACAGACTTGCATCCGTCGGGTAATATGGCATGGGTAAGGATAGTGGCACATGTAGTACCTTCTCCCGCCACATCATTGGTGGCATTAGCCACTTGCTTCACAAGACTGGCTCCCATATTCTTCACCCTGTCCTTAAATTCAATGCTCTTTGCAACCACCACACCATCGTTGGTGACCTTAGGAGCACCAAAGCTCTGTTCAATCACAACATTCCTCTGAAATACAGGATTAGACTTCCGAAGCTTTCGATGGGTCATATCACCTGGATGCTCAATGACATTCCTAATAATTGTCGAAAGCGTCTGAAGAACAGGAATCACCAGTGCAGGATTAACTTCTGACCTCAAATTCTCAATGGCATGCTGAAGACGGGAATAGATAAGAACAACAGGTTCCGTGATTCTTTGTAACTCTTGATCTGGACCCTCTGATAGTGGTGATTGCCTTTCAACATGGTCTGCATATTGACCGGAAGAAACACTCCTAAAAGGGGTTGCATGTGTCTCTCCAACAACATGACCTTGCTCACTATTCTCGACATTTGCTGCCTCTGGATAGTCATCTGGATCTGGTTCTTCATGAGTTTCTCGCAACTGATTACCAAAGCCATGATCTTGGATTCTCAATTGCAAGTCATCACTAGATTGTAAATCATCAAAATCAGGTTCATGCTCCTTTTCCTTGGAAGCAGTAGCACTTAGCAATGGATTATGAGCAGCAACTGCAGATAAAAGCTGAGGGTTTACTGAAAAGGCATGTGAGCTCCCCCAAAGCTTATGCCCACTAGCAAATGCAAGAACAAGATATTCATCTTCGTGGTGATCTTGCTGCTTTCTGCCGCTTAAGGTGTAACTTTTTTGCTTTGGTCCACTCTAGGTTTGCAGTTTCTTCATTAAGCTGTTTATCGAAAGCCCGAAAATTTGCATCGTGGTCAGAGTACACCTTATGAGCAAGCTCGTGTTGGAATGCTCCACTGAAAAAGGAAGGAACAGTTTGGAAGCTTTCTTGTTCAGCTGGGACACAAGAAATCTCATTGTTTCATGTTTGAAATTTGTCAACTGCTGCAACTCCATGCCAAGTTCTCTCAAGATAGAGTTGGCATTCATCCCCACAACGAATTCTCTTCCCCTCCAAGTCACCGAGTCATCCAGAATGTTCTGCGTTTCAGCCATGATCACGCTTTTTCTGAACTTCAACAAAGATTTAGATTCACTTAGCCTCTTAATTATGCAGTCTTCATTCCCGAAATTCTTTTCTCTTACCATCAGATTATCATCACTCTTTTTTGGTGGCAATGTCTTCCTATAATCAGCTTCAACTGTAGCATATATTGTGATAACAAAATCATAGTCGGCAAATTGCTTGCTTCCAACTAATTGAACACATTTGATGCCCGACTTTTCGAGAGAATAGTGAATTAAATCCAGGAAAGAAGTGAATTGTCTGACAATAATTGCTTTGGCAGAATCATCACCTTCAAGCATAAATCTGATTTCTTCCCTCAGAGCTTCAATTGTTGTGCTTTTTTGAAAATCTTCCAGTATAATTTGATTGAGGATACTTGAGCGCCTGAAACCTTTTAATGTGGTCACTGCAGCCTGGGTGCCTACTCAAAGTCCACAGTCAGAGGTTTTGAGCATAAAGGACAAGTAACCTTTCCCAAGACTGATGAGTAATCCACTAAACAAGTTTTGCAAAACAAATGTTCACAAGAAGTAACAACTGGAACTTTTGATACTTCATGGCATACACCACAAATTTGATCTGCATCAGTTTTATTGTTACCACACACCATCTAACATAAATGTGGATCCCAATTGTCAAATATTTAGGCACTAGTTCTGGAGCTAGATAGAGGATAGAACCTTTCGCTGCACCTGTGCCTACCACAACTCTTCTTCCGCCCACATGCTATATCACATACAAGTTGATCTTCTTTTGTTTTATGGCATTCAACCGTTCGAGAAGATGACTTGCAGCTATTCTTTAGATCACTGATCAGTGAAACTTGGATCCTTTTGCCTTTATCACCTTTAGAAACTTTAGCAATTCTTTTAATGCCAAGATGATTTGCAATACCAGCAAGCTTTCCGCAAAGTGTAGACAACTTTTTCAAGGTAGGATGCTGCGCTTGCATATCTTGTGACTTGTCAGCAGACTTTGGAAGACCAAGAGCAGATGCATTTTCTTTCAAGGAGACCATGCTTCTTCTTAAAGAAGGTAGAGTCCTATATGTGGCAGCATTCATGCTTGGATCAAAACCACTAGGTTCATTAAAATTGAAATCTAATTTATCAAGTTTGAAGCCCTTTTTCTTGCTTGGAGGTGTGCCACAATCAAAATCACTAGATGACTGGAAGTTATGAGGAAACCTTGAGCTGAGATGGACTGGCTCAGACACCTGATGGTGAAGACCATGATGATTCAAGGAAGAACTCCTAAAAGCCATGTGAGATGGCTCACCAAAATGTAATTGAGTTTGGGCTAACATCTGAAAAAGCAAATGTTGTTGCTACTGCTGCTGGTGCTGAAGTTGTTGCTGTTGCTGAAGTTGCTGCTGCTAAAACAACAACTCTTTCCATTGTTTAACATGCAGGAGTTGCTTTAACAGCCCATCCAGAATAGAAATATGGGATGGAACTGATCGCTGAGAATACTGTGAAAGATTAAGTATATGTGGCTCTTGATAGTCTGATGGTTCAAATTGCAGGTTCATGGCATCTTTCAATTGCGCCCAAGAAGATATTTCTTGATGCTGTTGCAACATCTCAAATTTCTCTGCTCGACTGAACCAAAGAATCGGGTCCTTTGAACCATCGAAGTTGGGAAACTAATTTTGGATCCCTTCAGGCAGTCCTCGTTTGGAGAATTCTGCATCAACCCCTCATGAGCATTTTGTCGAACACGTTCCACTCCAGATCTGGAAAAACCTTGCTGAAACCTTCCACCAGAGTACATGGTCGGTTCCTCCATTTGGGGTATACCCTGCTGATGTCTACCACCAGACGACATCATCTGCTCCCCCATTGGAAGTTTCGACACTTGCCCTGCACGTGATCATTAATATCCCCTCGAAACATACCATTCTGCCTATTACCCAATGGCTGCCAGAACTCCTGTTGAGGATGATAATGGGTTCCCTGCAATTGCTCTTCTTGGTGTCTCCTACTGCCAGACAACAACGATTGTTCATCCAGTTGACGATCATGGTAGCTGCCCTGCAGACGGTATGGTCTTCTTCCAAAGGATGTTGCCTGCTCTTCCCATTGAAGATTCCTTCGATTACCCTGCAATTGATTATTGAAATCCAAACCATATGCAGGAACCCTAACATTTGAAGTCCTAATTCCCTCTCAATTTTCAAGAATTGGTCTATTACCGACACCCTTCAATCTTGCTTGCAACAACAAATCGAACTTAGCAAAAATATCAACAACAGCATTCATTAGTTGATCCTGGACCTTCCGAATTTGAGACAATTCATCAGAGTTGGGCAAAAGATGTGTACCTCCCTCGCCTGGCTCTGGTGCCATTTTGGTGTGAACTTCTTCAGCAACGTCGGTGGTGATGTCCTTGCCCCTGCTCTGCCTCATACTCTGCTTCGGCAGTGCCATGGAGACGATGACGGGAATGGAGATCGAGACTTGAAGATCGAAATCAATCAAGGGGGCAGGATGGAGTCCTGCTACCTTGCATTCCTCCTGAAAGGTCGGAGAAAAAATAAAAGAAACAAAAACAAGCTTTATTCATTCATCAATTCAATGACTCTTACAATTGGATTGGCTCTGCTTTTATACCCCCACACAAGCCACGCTCTGTTTCTCCGGCTAACCCTTACATTCAAATGCGTGCCAATACAACACTACCCTCACTCACCTTATACCCATTATATTCATACCACAATATATAATTGTAAAAATATGGATCGGCTTTTAAATTGGAGTCATTGAATCGGACTTATTCAACAAAATTTACTCCAAAATTGGCTAATTTTGAATCGCCCAGAATTAGTTTAATATTTACATATATTTTTATATCTGGTACTTATATATAATATTAAATATTACAAATATACAGTAAAAAATAATTAATCTTAGTTTAGCAATACTTAAACCTCAATATTATTAAAAGTAATTTGTTGTGAAAACATAATTAAGTAATTAATAACAACTACCAATTTGTTTTTTTTTTTGAAAGGCTACCAATAAGTTTCGTTGAAAACGGAAGAATTATTTAGAGATCAAAGAAGCCGTGCTAATAGAATGAAAATTTAAAGTCACAGCATTTCATCATATTCAGTCATGTGTCATTTTTATTTACAGTTTCAGTTTCACTACCAGGTTTCATTGCAAAACAAAACAAGCATAACAAATAAATCTTGTGTCCTTTCTTAATGAACAAAAAAATTGATAAGCAGATTCTTATCACCCTACCACCAATGCCCAAAAATATCACGAAAACCAAGAAAGGCCCAGAAAATCCTTCCACCACCGTGTCGACCAACCAAAGAACAAGCAAGGTTGCAAGAAAACAAACCTCTTGTTCATATCTTGATCAAATGGAGAGTACCTAAAATTCAAGCAGGAGGCACTCAATCACCTCTTCACCACTTCCCTCTCAGCTTGCCGTCAAAGCAATGACTGGTCCCACCTCCACCACCACTGTGGATTGTGGAAGGTTGTAGCTTTGCGGTCACTGACGAAGGAATGGGTGATCTCTTAACCGGAGAAGAGTGGGCATTAGCGGTGAAAGAACATGGCTGGTCCTTGGTAGTAGAAAGAGAAGAATGGTGGTCAGAGGTGTATTGACGGTGGTTTAAGAGCACGGTTGCTGGAGCTATGTCACAGGAGAGGCTGGCAGAAAATGAATAATTGATACAGTTTTCCTTATGCTTTGCAAATCCTCGGGAAAGAAATACTTTCCTCTGACAATTGAAGCGACGGCACCATACCGTGAAAATATGCTCTTAACGGTGAACCAATTCTAACCATTTATATTCGAGCCAAATTGGTTAGATGGAATCGGCCAATTCATGAACCGATTTCCTGACAAAATAATTCTGGCATTTTTCACAAAATTGTAACCTAGTGGAGTAAAATTGGTCAACTTTTGTACATTTAGTTGATTATGTGTTCATTATAATTTGTATCAAGTCAATCCAAAACCGTACTAGATTGTGGGCTGGCTTAGGGACGTGGGATAGGTTGATGGCCTCATGCTAAGTAGGATGTGGGCTAGGTAGCTAGACACGGGTTGAGTCTAAGAATTTTAAGGATATAGAGGCAAAGTGGGCAGAGATAGCGGCGGAAACGGCATTGGCGTGGAGATGATTAAAAATTCCTTTTTCATTGATTCTCATCTTAAACCAACCCAAGACCGGGCCAACCTAATATTTTAAACCAATACCCTAGAGGTAAAGTTAGTCTTAGGGATATAGTTGTCATTTAAATTT
>JAURVB010005962.1:0-20741 GCA_033002965.1 Piper betle | reverse complement strand
TCGCGTTGTCCGAAGAAGAGCCAATAAATTTGCTGGAAGAGATTGATAGAATAATGCCCATGCAGAGAGGCGTTGCACCTCCAAACTTTCTATTTGGCCTCCTTACAACCGGCGTCATTCTACGTGCTAATTCATCATGCATGGCGAGCTTGGAGAAAAAATTGGGATGCAGCTACATCAGGCTACACTGGAAGATCTTCTGATACCGAATTTCTCGTATTCCATGGAGACACTGTATAATGTGGATTGTGTGCATCGTACGTTGGAGCATTTCTTGGCATATCATGATCAAGCAAATGCTGTAGCCGGCTCCCCCTGTTCAATTGATGATAACCATTTGGCGGCTTCACCTTCACCGACTCCGATAACCATGGTGAAGAAGCTTGTAGATGGTTATGTTTCGGAGGTAGCACCAGATGTCAACTTGAAGCCGACCAAGTTCCATTCACTAGCTGCAGCTGTGCCTGACTATACGAAAACTTAGGATGATGGCCTCTATCGAGCAATTGACATATACTTGAAGGTAAACACGTACATGTAATATGATGCGGGGTTCTTATATTTCATCGCTAGACCACTCATAAGTTCTGAGAAGTTCAAACATCTAATTGTGACCGTGCATATTTGTTTTGTAACGAAACCATTAATATCATTGTAGGCTCATCCTTGGCTGACTGACTCAGAAATAGAACAGCTCTGCCGGCCTATGGACTGTCAAAAGCTCTCGCTGGAAGCTTGTACTCATGCGGCACAAAATGAGAGGTTGCCACTCCGAGTTGTAGTTCAAGTATTGTTCTTTGAACAACTCCAATTGCGAACTTCAATAGCTGGCTGCTATCTGGTCTCTGCAAACCTTCATGGGTCTAGGCCATTGATCAGAGGTGGTGGCCACGGATTGATCCCGGGATAAGGTGATGGTGCGTGGTCATCAGCCGCATTGGAAAACCAAGTGTTAAAAGTAGGGATGGATAACGTGAGGACGAGAGTATCAGAGCTTGAGGAAGAATGCAGGAGCCTAAAACGAGCGATTGAGAAAGTGGGCAAGGGGCTTAGGGCATGGTTAATTAGTGCGTCCAAAAAATTAGTGCTTGGGATGAAATCTCACATCTGCAGTGCAGAAGAGGAGTCGGTTACCGAGCAAGTAGCGTTGGTAAGAGGAAGGTTGTTCAAAGAGGCAAACGTTAGGATTTTAACAAGCCAAAATCCCTAAACACCATGTTGTGTGTTTTGCCAGTGCAAACTAATAAAGGATAAAAAATAGATGACACACAAAACTAAACGTGGAACCTCCAAAATAGAAGGGAAACCACAAACAATCCACTATAATCAAATAATGGGCACACACATTGACAAGCCTGTACATCATTTTCAGCAAACAAAGCCAGAACACACATCTCATTATCATCTGAAAATATTCTTCAGATGGAATCAATAATCTCCAATGAGGATATACATCCAATTGGTAACACTATTAGAGAAAAATACTCTAACTAGGAAAACTCATAACTTCCAAACCAAAGAACAAACGCTGATTGGGTAGACCCATAGCTTGGAGAGGAGAGGCGAGAAGACAAGGAGAGGCTCTCCTCCCTTCAAGAGAGAGAGGGAGGGAGAGCCTCACTGCAAAACCTCACAGTGAAATCACATAACACACTCTTCAACTGTACTTCTTTTTATCACACATGTACAACTATATATTTATAGATAATAGATGCAAAGCATTATACACGAGATACGACCAGCCTCTTTGAATACAAAGAGCCAAATACCAAATATTCCTCATCTTTCACAATTCTACTCGAATTCCTCGTATCTCTTAGAGTAACTCCATGTTTTTACGATTTTCCATGTAGTTGTATATCTCCTCACATTCATCGTATGATTTTGATCATCAGTACTATTCCTTTTCACTTGGATTGTGAGCAAAGTCGGTTTTCTCCCAATTGAATCATGATTCAAGTTGGTCTTAATTAGCTGCTCCATCCAGCTCGGACGCTCTCATCTCCTCCCTCAAATTAGATTCCGTCGCCAAGGTCTTCCATACATACATATATATATATACACATTCCCTCTTCTCCTAATCTCTACTACTTTTACTACTGACTTTTGTTTTTTTATTTAGTATTCCTGCGTAAATATTTACTGCGGTCCCTCGTACACTTTATTTTTTCATCATAATGTACTGGGTCGTAATGCGTTTGAAATTGAAGCTAATGAAGTTGTGATCATGTTTGGATTTTTTATGCCTCAATTCAGTTTATTGAGATTTGAAATGTTCTTCTAATATCTTTGGTTGGTACATTTTACTGCAACTTATTTGGCCTGTGTTCTTCACTGCTTTACAGCTCACTTTTTGAAAGTTTCCACGTTTGTTGTGTGGTTAGCCTTTGCATCTTTATTTTTAGGGTAGACGATCTCTCCCGAGCATCGAATTCAAAGTACATTACAGTCCTTGTTAGAGAAGGACATCCGACAAGACACAGTGAGGAAAGCTGGTAGCCACTCACGCAACCTTCTCACGGTGAAGCGTGGGCTTGACATGGTCAAAGTGCTCTTTCAGCAGATTCTAGCCTCCAAGTATGTTTCCAAATGCCCTCTTTTAAAAATAAATAAATAAATGCGTTACTGTCTTGACAGTTTTTTTTCTGATACTATAGAAAGCTTAATACTTTTAATCCACCTTTAAAATAAACAAAATTAGTTCAGAAAGATGGTTGGAGGATATCTACATAATTTAGGTATAGGACTGATGAACTGTTTGTTGCACTTAATCAGTGTTGTTTGATGGAAGAATTGTCAATTGTTATGAAAGAAACAGAGATCCTATATGACTTTCTGGACTTCAAGACAATGGCTTTAGTCCTTGAGATAGGAAAACGTTTATGGGTAAAATTTTTTGCTGCACAAGCACATGCACCCATATCCACAAGTTTAAATATCCACTTCTCGGGCGACAAGACAATGTCTGAACCTGTTGAGAATATCTCTTTTTTAACTGTTTCGTTTCTGATTGTTGTTCTTTAAATCTGACATCTAAAGAAAATAAAATAACTGCTTTTTCTTCCCCTGAGAACAGTGGTGTTTTTCATGTTACCGTGTAACTATCAGAAATAAAATGAACTGATATTACTGCAATTCCTCTTTCCATAATCCCCCAATACCCAATAATTGAAATTGTTCAATTCTTCCATCTATTGGTTGTTTTTATCTTCTAGATTATTCCCAATTGTCAAGTGCTTTGAGTCTCTACAATCTCATGTGCATTGTGGGAGGACCTCTCTTCCTCCTACTGATTGATGTGGCTAGTTCTGAACTACAAATTAGGTTTTCATATGTTGTGCTTACTTATAAACTTTGTGGAAATTTAACTGTTTACTGTGAATGAACATGGGAAACCAGAATTTAAGAGTTTCAACCTTGATTTATACGAGAAAAATGATGATTATAATGATGTTCTTGGCAGTGACAACTCTCTCAAGGATGCTGCATCAGTTGCTTATGCCCAGGTTTTTGCTGCCCATCATAATTGGGCCTCGGCCTTTATGTGTGGCTAGATCCTTCCATGAAAAAGCCATGTGTTGTGCCCTCGATTGGGTACCCTACCTATGTTGCAGCACAGAGTGAATATGGTTAGGGTTGCCACGTGGGCCTGGTTCGGTCCGGGTTTTGTAAGACCTAACCCCGACCCGATATCAAAGACCTTGACACGAATTTGTATATAAGTATTTTCTTTTGATTTAAACCCGAACACAACTCGGACAAGATTTAAAAACTTGAACATAAACCAAACCCTAACCAATAATAAATATATAATATAGATTTATATAAAAACATACAAAATTTATATACTTTATTATAATTTTTCTTATTTTTAATAAAATGTAACATATTCTAGAAGATATTTCATACATATACTATAACATAGAAAAATCAAAATTTAATACAAAAATTAACTTATTTTTGGGTGTGGGTCATTATAGGGTAAGGCCATTTAAGGCCCGAACCTAGAACCGATATGAAACATGTACTAATAAACATCTGAACCTTAGGACTCGAATCCGATATGGTTGGACCCAAACCCGATTGGTCAACCCTATTTATAATAGGAGCCTTTAAGTTAACATCTCACCTGTATGTTTAACATGCATTATGTAGTAGTTCTTTTGGGGTTTCCATCTTAAGCCTCCTTAAAGGTTGAGATTTACTTTCATGTAAGTTAGTCTGAATTAGTAGTCTAATGAAGAGTTTTCTAAATTATAGCATCGTGTTTCGGTATGTGTTCGGGCCTAATTGCAATGTTACATGAGATTCACTAATATTCCAGGGGGCAACGATTAGATATTGGCAATATATATCTCTGGAAAGTGCATAGTTTGAGCTTCAATCTTCAATATTATCTCAAGTTGACAACGCTTTTCATATGAATATTTCTTCATAACCATTGCGCATTTTCATGTGAGTGGGAAAAATTTTAGTGGTGCACATGATATAATAATGCATCATTAGCCAATTAATTATGTACGAGTAGATTTTAGTGGCGCACATAATATGATAATGCATCATTAGCCAATTAATTATGTACGAGTAGGAGATATTAGTTAGTTTTATTTTACACCCATTTTGGGTGTTCTCTACCAAAATAGAGATAAGAAAAAGACTTGATCTTCTTGTTGAATTATCCCCTCCAAGAAAATCCCATTTGTTGAGATACTTAAGGAGATAATGTTATCTCATTATAAATAAGTGCTCGATTTCTCGTGTATGATATTCAATCAAAAAAGAAAAATAAATGGTGGAAGAAAGAAATGGTAGATAAGTGCTCGATTTCTCACGTATGATATGCAATCAAATAAGAAAAATAAATGGTGGAAGAAAGGGTAGATAGACTATGATTTTAGCCCTTGTAACATCCAAGATGACTTGTGGTATATATTCTTGATCCAAGTTTTATCTATTCTTATTTATTTTATCTTATTTATTGAAATTCTTCGTAATAATAATCTAAAACATTTGATTATGTTAAAAAATGATTCCAATAGTCAATGCTTCTCCCATCGATCATGGTAAATTTAATGCAAGTCAATGCATTTTGGTCATCCCAATGATGTAGTTTTGCCAATTGTATATAAGGAGATTGCCTATTTTAAATTGAATTTGATGGGCTCATTTAATTAACAACATGGATCATGCTTACATGACATTTTCGTTTCGGCCCATTCAAAGTAAGAAAAAGTTGAAAAAATGCAAGTGGTGTAGAAAGGATTTTCGTTTTCACTGCCTCATAAGTTACCCAACTTGCCTTAACTAATCTGTTTTAAGAAAAATATAAAATAAAATATAGTAAAATAAAAAAATAGCCTAGATTTGCCTTAACTAATCTGTTTTAAGAAAAATATAAAATAAAATATAGTAAAATAAAAAAAATAGCCTAGATATTATATACGTACATCTCTACTCTTATTGATCCGTATCGTGCTAGGCGCTCAAGCAAAAGACTAAGCAACCCGTATAAAAGAGGGGCTTGAAAGTACCTTTAGGGGTGCGCGCTAGCGCGCGTACTCTTCTCTACTCTATAATATAGTAAAATAAAAAAATAGCCTAGATATTATATATGTACATCTCTACTCTTATTGATCTTCTCTACTCTATAATTATTTATAAATAATTTATAAACATAACATTCATAAAAAAATATGCAAAATTTTAAAAATCACACACAAACTTTAAGCAAGTTTTCAATATACTTTCTTATGCCACCAACTATATTTTTGTTAATGGTTTATATTAAGTATATTATATTCATCTTATAATGTTATTTTTTCACAAGCCCAACCCCAGTGTTCCTTCTCCTACTATTTTCTTCTTGGCGAGTAGCCGACATGAAGAACTTCTCCATTATTATTCCCTTTTTAATCTTTTTGATTTCTAATACCATACCCTTTTAATCATACAGAACAGAGATAAAGTTCACAAAAATAGTAAAAATAAATGTAATTGGTATAATTCTTACGTTTATCATCAAGAAGTTAGTCCTATAATATATTATAGTTATAACTATGTTCTTCCAATAATAAATCCTATAAAAAAGACTATACCAGATGATAACTATATTCTTCCTATAATAAATCCTATAAAAAAATTACATCTACAAGAATTCCCATAAGAAATTCTTAATTACCTGGTCGATATTTAATTGGAATTCCTTGAGAAGTTGAAATTGACACCCCAAGTATCAAGTCACTGGCAGCATCTGTTGGTATAGGGCTAAGCATAAATAACAAGTTTGTTATAGCCTGAAGACCGAAATAGTACATGGTAGCGTAATAGCATAAATAAATCTCCTTTTAATCTTTCGACGTCAAACAAGGCAGCACATAACAGCATAAATAAATAATTTGACGCAATCTAGAGAGACAAATATTTTTTTAGAGAGACCAAATTGATCAACGTGAAGCGGGTATAGCCAAGAACGACCGCATCATGCGTCTGAGACTTTTATATGGGTAAGTAAAAAGCGGCGTGCGAGGAACGAGAACACACCAGAGCCTGTCCCAGTAACTTCATAGTTGCGAAAGTCCGGAATTTTACTCGTTTAAGTTAAAACGAGACCGATTCAATCGAACCAGGAATCGCTTGCATTTTATAGTTGTGGTCTTAACGTGGAGAGAACAAGCTGCTAAGGTAGCAACCCCATTGTAATCTCCATCTAAATCGTCGAAGGATAAAACCGAAGTATAATCAAGACCATAGAGCTCTGTCAACTCCCAGATTGATGCAGTCCCTCCATTTCGTAGACGTCCACAAGTTGATTAAGGTAAGCGGACTTAGTTAGATCAACGAACACGGCGGGTCCCAAGGCGCAGATAAAAATGGCGAGCCATTTGCTCCTGCCTGCCAACACCACATATATTCCTGTCACAAATGCTACAATCATGGCCTAGATGGCTCTGATGGTGAGATCGTTGGCAAAATCTGACAGTGAATGCTAGTAGACGATGGTCACTTGCTGATGCCCATATTTGAAGAATTGCCACAGCAACGGAGATGGTCATGGCAAGGGTGTCGGCAATGAGGAAGACTTTGAAAGCGGGTCGAGTTGCCCAAACCGGTGCACCCTTGTTTGGTCCATCTTGTTCGTAGCCACCCGGCATGGTGAAGGCAGCAGCAAAAGTGACGGTTGCTATGAGTATGGCTAATAGAGACAATGTGTTGGCTCTTGATTTGAGTGACCTGATGGAGGTTGTTTCTTCTGGATCATTGTCTATCCCTCTACCTCCCCTTCTATTTTGATCATGACCAGCACCCCTACCATTGTTGGATGAGTTGATAACAGGATGATCATGGGTTGAAGTAGAGATGACATCCTGGTCTTGATCTTCTTCATGCTTGCCTTTCGGAACCCCCACATATTTTAGCGCTCGAATCATACGAATCTGCAAAACACTTTTAGGAATTTGACTTAGCCCATAAACTATTATCTCTGTAAAAGAGAGAAATGATTCAAGTTGATTAACAAATATTAACTTGGTTCGAGGCCCAAATCGAACATAACAAGTAGTGTTCTGATCAACCAATCATATTTTTTAATCAGTTACGACTAACTGCTCATATCAAATGCCTAAAAAAACACTTTTTCTCTACATCTCATCAAAAATCACGTCTGTGGAGAAAGAATTTAGTTTTGTTTTTTATATTTTGAGGAAAATATGCATTACTCATCTGCTTCTTCCCTACACCTAAGAACACAGAGAAATCTGTTTCCCACTACATTTTTTTTTGCCACATCACTTTTCATCATTAAAGCAATCTCCACGATTCTTATACATAATATCTTTTAGATCAACTTGATAGCGGAGAAAGCCTAATCTTTTATATTTAATTGTTGGGATTGGGAATGGGATCTAAAAATTTTGTTTATCACAAAATAAATTTATTGATAATTTATCCAAAAGAAGGTGAACTTATAAGTGAGCTCAATAAAATCATTTATTGTACGATAATTTAAAGGAGCATATCACATACCTTCTGAAGTTTCATATAAGGGTCTTTAATGGACTCTGCAGTATCAATAGCTGTTTCTCCCTTGTTGTTCATAATCCCTTTGTCCACTCCATGACGGCTGCAAATAAGATATAGAAGGGGAATGTTAATCTTCTTGACGGCCAAATGCATTGGAGAATCCCCATTATCATCCCTCTCATTGAGAAGAAACCTGAGCTCGGACTGTCGGAGTATAAATGCAACCACACCTTGTCTTTCATTCTCTACCGCCATATGGAGGATATTCTTTCCCCTCCCATCCAAGAAATTGGCCGAGTCCGGGCATTTTAGAAATATCTCTCGAACCATGTCTTCACGGCCATGAATTGCAGCCAAGTGAATGGGTGATCTCCTCCTATTGTCCACTGCATAAGCAGCCGACCTGTCCTTTCTCAATAAAAGTTTAACTGCCTGTAAACTTCCGCAAGTTGTTGCATAATGAATAGAAATTTTGCCCTTTGTCATCCTGTGCTCTGGCAAGTCTTTTGTCATCATTTACTCCGGCAAGTTCTGGGTCTAGGAGTATCTGCTGCAACATCTATCACCACAAAGGTGCTAAGTTTATACATATGATATATGAAAAAGACTAATATTAATTCAAGCCCACACTTGTACATCAGCAAAAAAATTATGAGCAGTTACACAAGAATAGTTAAAAGATAAGAGCAACTTTGACAAATTTAAAAATAAATAAAATAAAAACATTTGGTCTAAATAGATGGCCAAATGTAACTTTTAATGATATTTTTTATTAACAAGAGCTGATACTAAGCAATCTCATTATATACAACATAAGTGATTTCTTTTAGGTTGTATGTTGGACGATGAAAGGTTTTCAATTTATAGAGTATCTAATCTTGTGTGATCAGTTTTTATTTGAAGAAATGCCCACAAATTATAAACAAATAAAATTATATCTCACAAAAAGACATAAGAATTTAGATGATTTAGATGATTATATGTGGGGCTGAGAAAGGTTTGCTTAATCGACTAACCCAACCGAACCAAGCCCATTTTAGAAGTTTGGTTCCATGTTACTTCGGTTTGGCTGTAGTTTGGTTGAAACCAAAAGCCAACCAAACTTAGTTTGGTTGGTTCAGTTAATTTTCTAGTTGACCGGATAAAACTTAATAAACCAATCAATAGAAAGGATCTCATTTGCATCACTGCCTCCACTTTCCTTCTTTCTTTTAAATCATGACTATATGTACCTCTAGTGATTATAATATATAATAAAGGTTTATACAACGTCATTTTTGTTATATCCATTTAAAATGACGTACTGTGTAGCTGAAGAGATGGATGTTTGATACATTATTAATTGTATTTGTACATCTATTATACAATATCCCAAATTAGAGGCTTATTTATATAATTTTTCGTGATAAGTTGTAATTAGCCGTTGAGTGTGTGCTAACATATTATTTCAACAATAAGATTGAAGAATAAATAGATCAAACATTAAAGAGGGAACACTTCATGATTGGGAGCACCATTTATCATTTCATTAGTTTGGTTGGAGTTCGGTTAAAATCAAGGTGATACAGAATTAGTTCGGTTCGGTAAGTTTGGTTATTAATTGTAATTTAGTTTATGCTCGATTAACCAAACTAACTCACTTCGATTAATTAGGTAGGTGGTTGGGCTCAGTTTTAACTTAATCAACTAAATGATGAGCCCTAATTAAGTGTATGTATATAACAACTTAAATAGGCAGGTCGATCCCAAGACAGTTATTTTACTAATATGTAGGTGCTATAAATTTATTTGCAAGTTCTCACAATGTGTTTGATATATTAATATCGTATATAATAACCATTCTAATATTATATGCTTTCAAGTAGCAATAAAAAAAACTCTTTCAAATAAGTTCTCACAATGTGTCAGCCTTTGCTTACTCTTTCCTTTTTTTAAAAAAAAGGTTGGTTTAGGTTAGTATTTTGAAAAAAGTTCTTATTTTCAAATTCAAATGAAGAGAGCTGCCACAAAAGGAATTCAAGTAGCTTCTCAAATCTCACCTAGATTGCTGGTGCACACAGCTGCGTGCAGAAGAGACCTCCGACAAGGGCCGGTGGTCCAATAGGCAGCCGGATCTTTGTCCAGCATCGTCCTCACGCCCTGCACAAAACCCATCTCCACTGCAATGTAAATTGGCGACCGCCCCTCGTCGTTGGCCGCGGATATCATCTCCTTCCCCTTGTCTGCAATCCTTTCCACCACCTCCAGACACTTGCTCCTCACAGCCTCGTGCAAGGCCGCGTTCCCACCCCTGCTGCGCATCCGCACCAGCCTCTTCGTCTGCTCCTCGCCTGCATCGTAGGCGATGCGAAGAAGCACCTCGACGGCGTCGAGGTGCCCAGCTTTGGCTGCAATATGAAGGAGCGATTCGGACTTGGCGTTGGTGTGATGGAGCAGAGCGGAGCACTCTGGGCGGCCCAATATCCGGTCCAATGCTGGCGTGGAATAATTATACTGGGCGGCGAGGAGGAGGGCGTCGCCGGCGGCACTTTGGTCAATGCGATGGGGACCATGTTCTGGGTCAGCGTCGACGGGGGCAAGCCCCTGCTCAATCCTGCTGGCTATTTCCTTCAAAAGCAGATCCCGATCGGCGCTTTGCTTCTCCAGACTCCACAAACTCGACAAATCATAAAGAGATGAAAAGATCGCATAAGCCATGGTGGTGCTGGCCGAGTTCAAACCCTGTTTTCAAAGAAAAATCAAATCCAATAGAGACAATTATTCATTAACAAGAGATATCCAACATAAAATCACCTCAAAGAATTTTGTTCAAAAGAGTAGGAAGCGGGCTGTCTTGTTTGAAAAAAGTTGGGCAATTCATGGGTGTATAAACAAGGAATGATAAAGTTTACTTTAGGGTCCGAATTTGATGAATGGGTAACTTGGAAACTCACGTCTGACAAAACCTAATATGATCTTTTGGATTTGATCTGCTTTCTCTTGAACTGCTGTAAGATCTAGGAAGGAAATGATTTGGCTTTCTAGACCTGGTCTTATGGGCATGTGCATCTGAAGGAAGAGTGCCCAAATTATCATATGCACCATGGGATGGAGACAAAAAGATGAACAGTACGGGGGACAAAGAATCTATTTCCCATGAAAACAGATCAGGGAAAGGAAGGAGATGTTATGTATTGTTCGTTCACTTTATGACTATTCTCTACTTTTAACTTGTCTTATTATAATTTTTTCTCGTGGATAATTTGCACTTGAACAATACCAAGGAACAACCGGATTTGTTTGGTGTTGGAGAGCGTGGGAAGGAATCAAGAAAAAAGTTGGCCAATTCATTTTTTTATCATCGGCGTATAATTTTGTCTAGATAAACAAGGAATGATAAACTTTATTTTAGGCCGAAGTTGATGAATGGGTAACTTTGAAACTCACGTCTGACAAAACCTAACATGATCTTTTGGGTTTGATCTGCTTTCTCTTGAACTGCTGTAAGATCTAGGAAGCAAATGATTTGTCTTTCTAGACCTGGTCTTATGGGCGTGTGCATCTGAAAGAAAAGTGCCCAAATTATCATATGCACCATGGGATGGAAACAAAAAGAGGAACATTACGGGGGACAAATAATCTATTTCCCATGGAAACAGATCAGAGAAAGGAAGGAGATGTTATGTATTGTTCATTCACTTTATGACTGTTCTCTACTTTTAACTTGTCGTATTATAATTTTTTCTCGTGGATAATTTGCACTTGAACAATACCAAGGAACAACCGGATTTGTTTGGTGTTGGAGAGCGTGGGAAGGAATCAAGAAGGGACGAAGTAAAAGCAAGTGATGCCCACACTTCTTGCTCAAGGTGTGAAGTGTTAGAAGATGTAGCATGCTTCTTCTGTAGCTAAAACAGTAGCCTGGTTGCTCTGATAAGTTTGTGTACTTGTCCTTGTGTCCTTTGACGTGGTTGGCCTCACTTCGTACATCTTCACAGGGAGAGACCTTCACTTGAGGTGAAGCATGATAAAGCAATTGACGAGACCTTGAATGAACCTAATGTCTATAGACAGAGTTGGTGGTCATTGTTGTTTGAATAACTTCAATGACGTGCAAGTATATATACAAGTATATATGCAAATATATACGGTCAAAATAAGTAATATAATGATGAATTTCAAAGTATCGTCCCACAGAGATAAATTTACTTACGTTAATAGTAGAAAATAGAACTAAGAACAAAACAACAACAAAAAGAGTTTTAATTTAAGATAAAATTTGTTCTAGGGTCAAATTTCCCTTAACCTGAAATTAATCTTCATCACATCTTACTCTTATCTTCTATTCCCTCTGATTGTCGATCTATGATAATTATAAGACATGGTGGCTCCCGCTCCTTTATGCATCTATTATTTTACCTCAATTTCTACCTCTTAGTGATAATTGATTAATCAATAAAATAATGCCTTAAGATTTGCCTTAGAATCACATACGGTGTTGTGTATCTCCTGACCACAATAACAAACAAGTCAAAAGACTCGTCGTATGATGAATTGTTAATGACTTATCTAACTGATTTCTCCCAAAATCTAATTAAACCTCATGATCTAAGTAATAAGTGATGAGTTTATTCTTAGCATTAAAAACATGATAATTTAAGCAATTCAATTGAATAAAAGAGTAAGAGGTTGAAATGAATTCAATTAAACCATGTTAAGTTTCATTCTTCTCTAGAACGAAATAAAGGACTACTCCATAATAAAAGCAAAGAACATGATGAAAAAGAAATGAACTTATATTATAAAAAGTACTAAAAATTACAACAACTAGAACTACTTAATTCACTAAACTCCTAAGCCAAGAGTTGAGATCTTCCAAACAACAAATATACCACCCCTTTATATAGAAGATGAGATGGCCATTAGATACATGAATTCAAGGAAGGTGTTCACAAATCAACGTAGTCTAATTAATTTTGGTTTCCAATCAAGTTTGCAACTCCTCGACTTGTTCAACCAAACCTTAAGTAAGGCACCCCAAAACCATCAACATTCACCCTCATTTGAGCTTTGTGAACTCCTTGTAGTAACCATTAGGTGGGGCCAAGTACCATGACCTTTCAATTCCTAAGCTTAATTTGTTTCATCTTTTTCTACATTGAAACTCCAAAATTAAACATATCTAATAAAATATTAATTAACTAAAAATAAAGTAAACTATCACCAAATTGATAATATTTATCACCCGGATGTACAAAATCACATTAAAAATATGGGTAAATATTGTATACTTTAAACACCTAACACACCCCCAAATTTAAACTTTTACGCTTCCCGAGAAAAATATCATAACACAAAAAATTTACTACACAAAATTTCTTAGTCCCCATTATGTTCTCATATGATCCTTAATCAAACTATCCAAAGGCAACAAGCTGTTAATCAAATCAGAAATTCCCTTTCATCGATCACACCCAAAAGAAGGCTCTTCTTCCGTGTGTGTGTGATGTGTGGTGTGTAAGATAATCCTTTTGCTTATCCTTCATATTTGCAACAAGAAAATAACACTTCGGCTCATGTTAAAATATGTTTGTCATTCGCCCTCATCTCTACTAATGTAAGCAATTTTGTTTTTTAAAGTAGCCAGCTTAACGTTTTAACGCGAACCACCATAATTACTAAGTTACAAAGGCTCAGTTACACAGCAAAGTACCAATATGCAAACAGAGATAACTAGCTTTACCTTTCCACGCAAACCCCCATAATTACTGAGTTACAAAGGTCCGGTTACTCAGCAAAGTAGTCATTGCTGTAATTTATTCATTTTTTAAGGGAGAAAAAAATGCTAGGACAAACCAAAAACAACCAAAGCCATCATGCAAATTCTTATGATTAAAGCAAAACATTCATTAAAATCATCTAAACCAAAGGATTGTGAAAATAATATAAGGTAGAGAACCAACTCTTGAATGTAATCATTTACTCAATTCATCCCTTATATTAATTATTCAAGTTTTCTCAAAAAGGTAAGACTAATTCACATGTATTTATCATTGAACCAATAGACTAATATAATGTTGCATAATAAAATTTTTACACTAAACTACACTATATATATATATATATATATATATATATATATATATATATATATATATATATATATATATATATGCATATCTAAAACAAAACATGAGTCGAGCTTGAACAATATGCATAAAATTAAGGCATCCCCCACACTTAAACTAAACATTGTCCTCAATGTTGAAAAAATAAAAATAAAAATAAAGATAAAGAAATGAAAGAGAACTCCCTCAACTAATTAGTCGGTGGATGGTTATCATGAATAACTGAATTTGCACTTGACACATTCTTGGGTTGCCTCCCAAGAAGCGTTTGGTTTAACATCTACAACCAAACACATGTTTCTCATTCTTTATATAATTTGATGGAGGACTTCCAAAGTTGCTCCCCTTCATAGTAGTGTTTCAGAGTACATCCATTGACTTTAAATGATCGATCCCCTTGTCCAGTTTTAATTTCAATTGCACCGTGTGGAAAAACTGTTTGCACTATGTACGGACCAGACCATCTTGATTTCAATTTTCCTTTAAAAATTTCAACCTTGAGTCCATATAACAATACCTTTTGTCGAAGAAAATGGTTTAGAAGCAATTCTTTGAACATGCCATTCTTTGGATTTTTCCTTATAGATCTTGGCATTTTCATAAGAAGCTCTCCTAATTTCTTCTAATTCAATAAGTTGTTGTAGTGTCATTTTTCCATATGCTTCCAAGTCAAAATTCAATTCGTTAATGGCCCAGAAAACTTTATGCTCTAATTCAAGGGGAAGATGCCAAGCCTTTCCAAACACTAATCGATAAGGGGACATGCCAATTCGTGTCTTGAAAGCTGTTCTATAAGCCCATAGAACATCATGTAACTAAATAGACCAATCCTTTCTATTACCTTTTACTACCTTCTCTAGAATTTGAAAAATCTCTCGATTAGATACTTCAGGCTAGCCGTTAGTTTGTGGATGGTAAGCGGTGGCAACCTTATGTTTCACTCCATACTTAGCCAAAAAGCTTCAAATTGCCTATTGCAAAAGTGAGACCAGGCTAATCTATCAAGCATTTGATCAATAAAAGGAAGAGGAAAGTGATCTTTTTTTGTAGCCTTGTTGAGCTTCCTATAGTCCATGCACACACGCCACCCCGTGATGGTTCTTGTAGAAATCAGTTCATCTCTCTCATTCTTTACCACAGTTATACCTCCTTTCTTTGGTATACATTGTACTGGACTTACCCAAGTACTATCAGCAATGGGATATATCACTCTGGCATCCAACCACTTAATAATTTCCTTCTTGACCACTTCTTTCATGTTGGGGTTGAGTCATCGTTGGTGCTCTACAGTTGGACTGCATCCATCCACTAAGTTGATCCTATGCATACAAAAGGATGGATCGATGCCTTTTATGTCTGCTATAGTCCAAGCAATAGCTGACTTGTGATCCTTTAGTATTCTAATCAGCTTCTCTTCCTGCAACATAGTTAGCTCTGAAGAAATAATAATAGGAAGAGTGTCATTAGGCCCTAAGAAAGTATACTTGAGATGTTTTGGAAGTTGCTTTAGCTCCAAAATAGGTGGTACTTCAACTGATGGCAGCAATCTGTGGAATGGTAGATCTAAGGTTTCCACAACTCTGAATCTCCTAGGCAAGATTGGTTGTGAATCTAATACTTTAACCATCTCTTCCACATCAGTATCTTCTTCACAAAGAGAATTTATGGCCTTATGTAATGAATCACTCAACTGATCCCCTTTGTACATTATTTTATCAAATAGTTCAATTCTAGAACAATCATATGTTGCATCCGGGCAATTCATGGATTTAAAGATGTTATATGTGACATAATCGTTGTTTACCCTAAGTGTAAGTTTTCTAGCGGCTACGTCGATCAGTGTTCTCCCAGTTGCCAAGAAACCTCTCCCGACGATGAGTGGTATATTGTCATTCCTTCCTTCCATTTCAAGCACCACAAAATCTGTAGGAAAGATAAACTTGTCAACCTTTATTAAAACATCTTCAATGACTCCTTTAGGATATACCAATGACCGGTCAGCCAACTGGAGTGTGATGTTGGTAGGAGCAATGTCCTGGATTCCTAACCTTTTGAAAATAGAAAAAGGCATAAGATTAATGCTAGAACCTAAGTCACATAAAGCATTACAATGAACATTTCCTCCAATTGAACATGGAATCACAAATTTGCCCGGGTCTTTCATCTTAGGAGGTAGTTTTCTTTGGAGGACAACACTACATTCCTCTGTCATGGCCACAACTTCATTGTCATCTATTCTCCTTTTCTTTGCTAGAATATCCTTCAAGTATTTTACATAACTAGGCATCTATTCAAGTGCTTCAGCGAAAGGTATGTTAATTTGTAATTTCTTAAATATATCAAGAAATTTTTTGAAGTATTTTTCATCACTTTGTTTCCTCAATCTAGAAGGAAATGGTACTTTTTTTCGACCTCTTCTGTATGTACCTCATCTTTCTCTTTCCCTTTGCTTCCGAGTAAGCTAACCAATGTAATGGGTTCATGTTCGTTGTTTGGCTTTTCATCTTTTTCCTTAACTTCATTGGGCTGAACTGGTTCTTGTAAAGTAATACCACTCTGGGTTGTTACGGCTTTGCAATGCTCTTGACCATCTTTCCTTGGTTGTTCTGGTTGGCTGGGAAGTACACCCTTGGGTCGCTCACTTGGTTCCTTGTTTAATTGCAACACAACTTGTTGCATAAACTGTTGTTGTTGTTGCTGATTCTGCATGAATTGTTGCATAGTTTGTTGCATAGAATTGAACATTTGGATCAAATCCGGTTGTTGTGGCTGAAAAGGAAGTGAAGGAGGTCGAGAATGCTGTGATGGTGGTGGTGGATTATTGAGGACAACAGCCGATTGTGGAGAATTATTCCATGAAAAGTTGGGGTTATTGCGCCAGCCCGCATTGTAGGTATTGGAATAGGGATTGTTGTTCCTATTAAAGTTGCCTACGTAGTTAACTTGATCTGTTGCACATTGACCTGTAGAATGTCCTTGTCCACACCATTCACACCTTGGCTCCACAGCCTTAACCTGTCCCTGCATATTAAGATTTTGAACTTGATTAGCTAAAGTACTAACCTGAGCAGATAAAGCAGTAAGTGCATCTAATTCTAAAACTCCGGTAATCCTCCTTGGGTGCCTTTCTTGTGTTGCATGGTGGTTGCTAGGAACCATCAATTCTAGCAGTTGAAAAGCTTCATGTGGGTTCTTCCTAAGAAACGATCCATTGGCCGCCACATCAACTATGTTCTTTGTTTGCCCCAACAACCCGTTATAGAAAGTTTGGAGTTGCATCCATCTTTCTATACCATGGTTGGGACACTTTTTCAACAATTCTTTAAATCTTTCCCATGCCTCAAAGAGAGACTCACCATCAAACTGCAAAAAAGATAAAATTTCGTTACGTAATCTAGCAGTTTTAGAAGGAGGAAAATATTTTAACAAAACTTTTTCAGACAATTCATCCCAAGTGGTAATTGCATCTAATGATGACAACCACTCTTTCGCACTTCCTATTAATGAGAATGGAAATAAGCGAAGGCGGAGAGCATCGTCAGAGACACCAAGTTGCTTATACATATCACAAACTGATAGGAAATCAATGATATGCCTATTAGGATTTTCAGTAGGTGATCCACTAAATTGTCCTATAGTTTGTAACATGTTAAATAAAACTGGTTTAAGCTCGAAGTGGGTCGCATCCACCGGTGGTGCAATAATACTAGGTTGTAACCCTCTTGCAAGAGGTACAACCCAATCTTGGATTGCCCTGTTGTCATCATTGGCTACTGCTACAATCGGTGGAAGTGGAGGCATTTGTTGTTGTTGTGGGTCCATGGCTTCTTCTTCTATTGCTTCTTGTGCTCTTCTTCCAGTGGCACGCAAGTTTCTCAAAGTCCTTTCAATCTCTAGATCACAAGAAAACAAGGGTGACCACACTAATCGATGCATAAACAAATGATAACAAGGAAGAAGACAATGATATAGTTTTTTTTTAAAAATCAGACACTAAAATCTAAAAAGAAAAGAAAAAGACTCAAAATTCTAATCCTAAATTAACTAAGAAAATTTGATCTCCCCGGCAACGGTGCCAAAAACTTGTTTGAATAATTTCAATGACGTGCAAGTATACACGGTCGAAACAAGTAATATAATGATAAATTTCAAGTATCGTCCCACAGAGAGATGAATTTCCTTAAATTAATTAAAGAAAATAAAATTAAGAACAAAATAAAACAATCGACTTAACTAAATCTAAGTAATAACTTTAAATTAAAGAAAAGTTATAATGATAAAATTCGTTCTAGAGTCGAATTTCCCTTAACATGAATTTAATCTTCATCACATCTTACTCTTATCTTTTATTCCCTCGGATTGTCGATCTAGGATAATTATATGACATGGTGGCTCCCGCTCCTTCATGCTTCTATTATTTTGCCTCAATTTCTACCTCCCAGTGATAATTGATTAATCAACAAAATAACGCATTAAGATTTGCCTTACAATCGCATACGGTGTTGTGTATCTCCCGACCACAACAACAAACAAGTCAAAAGACTCGTCGTATGATGAATTATCAATGACTAATCTAATTAATTTCTCTCAAAATCTAATTAAACCTCATGATCTAAGAAATAGGCGATCAATCTACTCTTAGCATTAAGAACATGATAATTCAAACAATCCGATTGAATAAAAGAGTAAGAGGTTGAAATGAATTCAATTAAACCATGTTAAGTTCCATTCTTCTCTAGAACGAAATAAAGGACTACTCCATAATAAAAATAGAAAACATTATAAAGAAGAAACTAGTTTTCATTATGAAAGGAAAAGAATTACAAAAACTAGAACTATTTCTTTCACTAAACTCCTAAGCCAAGAGTTGAGATATCTCAAACAACAAATGACCACCCACTTTATATAGAAGATGAGATAGCCAGGAGATACATGAATTCAAGGAAGGTATTCCACAACTCGATGTAGTCTAATTGATTATGATGTCCAATGAAGTTTCCAACTCCTCGACTTACTCAAATAGCAAGCCAAAGCTATGTATATCCATCCTCATCGAGCTTTGTCAACACCATAAATTGTAGTCATCATTGGGTGGGGCCAAGTGCCATGACCATTCAATTCCTAAGCTTAATTTGTTTCATCTTTTTCTGCATTAAAACTCCAAAATTAAACATATCTAATAAAATATTAATTAACTAAAAAGAAAGTAAACTATAACCAAATTAATAATATTTATCACCAGGAAGTATAAAATCACATTAAAAATATGGGTAAATATTGTATACTTTAAACACTTAACAGATGTCAATGAAGTTATTGAAGGTACATTTTGCACAACTTAGCATTATTCCATGCTTCGTAGTAGATCCATGAATCATTCATTATCTAGAGTAATTACTGATCCATTCAACTGTACAGTAACAATCTTTATGGTTCATATATTATCTTCGTTGTTTCAAGTTTACATGGCGCTCGGTTATAATGTTGTTTTAGCCTTTTCATTGTCAAATATAAATTGGTAATGATAACAGGTAAAATTAGAAAAGGTGTTTGGCAAGTTATTAGTAAAATATAAAGCAGTAAAGGTTGTTTATAAAAGTTTTACAAAACGTGGAAAAAACCTGATTTTTCCCCCCAATGCATGTCCCTTTATCCTGCCCCTCCCTTCTTCATTCACCTCCTCCCTCGTTGACACTCTCTGGTATGAATATAATGGGTATAAGGTGAGTGAGGGTACTGTTGTATTGGCACGCGTTTGAATGTAAGGGTTGGCGGGAGAAACAGAGCGTGGTTTGTGAAACAGGGGATATAAAAACAGAGTGTGGGAATTGTAATTGGCATCTTTGGTGATAATAAAATCTTCATTTTACTTTGTTATTCTCTTCCGACTTTTAAGGAAGAACAACCAGGGAGTAAGGTCCGTCCTTGCTTCCATCCATACCAATTCCACTTCGATTCTATCTTCATCACCTGCAGGTCGTCATCGCCATGGCGCCCGTGAAGTAGAGTAGCAAGCAGAGTCGAGGGAAAGGAATCCTTGGCGACGCTGGTGAAGAAACCTACCAAATTGGTATCAGAGCCTGGCGAGGAGGTATGAGTTCTTCATCCAATTCTGAAGAATTTGCACAAATTCGTAAGGTTCAATATCAATTGCATTGTTGCTGTTTCCAATATGTCTGCAAAATTGGAATTATTGTTACAATCAAGAATTGATGGATTGGGGCACAGAGAGGGAATTGGTACCTTAAATGTTAAGGTTTCTACAATTGGCATAGATGTCCACGATCATGTGCAGGGCATCAACACCAACCTTCAACAGCAGGAGCAGACATGGTCTTCAAGGAGTGGACGACCACAATTGCAGGGAATATGTGGTAATAACCAATTGGAGGAGCATGCCATGTTGTTTGGTGGTAGACATCACCAGAGCTCTGTTGGTAGACATCAGCAATGTGGAGGACCAGTCATGACGCCCAGATTTGGCATGGAACCTGTTCGACAGAATGTCCAGGAGGGCTTCGTGCATAACATTCCAAGTGAGGCTTGCATGAGGGGATCAAGATCAGTTTTCTAGAATTCGATGGTTCAAAGGATCCTACTTCTTGGTTCCGGCTC